>VUQR01031060.1:0-15402 GCA_015108515.1 Hemichromis elongatus
TTTATATAGCGCCAGATCACAACAACAGTCGCCTCGAGGCGCTTTATATTGTACAATAGTACATACAGAGAAAACCCAACAATCATATGACCCCCTATGAGCAAACACTTTGGCGACGATGGGAAGGAAAAACTCCCTTTTAACAGGAAGAAACCTCCGGCAGAACCAGGCTCAGGGAGGGGCGGGGCCATCTGCTGCGACCGGTTGGGGTGAGAGAAGAAAAGAACAGGATAAAGACATGCTGTGAAAGAGAGACAGAGATTAGTAGCAGGTACAATTCAGTGCAGAGGGTTCTATTAACACATAGTGAGTGTAGAAGGAAAACTCAATGCATCATGGGAATCCCCCGGCAGCCTACGTCTATTGCAGCATAACTAAGGGAGGATTCAGGGTCACCTGGTCCAGCCCTAACTATATGATTTGGCAAAAAGGAAAGTTTTAAGCCTAATCTTAAAAGTAGATAGTAGTATATACTGATGACTGTCAAGTCTATTTCCCTTTAGAACATATTGGTTCTGTTCAGCCTCTCCTTGGTTGTCTCACTGCCATCAGGGGATGGATGGCACTGAATTTGATCTTAATAATTATCTTTAATCTTAATTTTCATGAAAAAAAACTGGGGTGATGCCTTTTAAATCCAGTTGCTCCAAGTGTATTGTTTGACCTTTCCTATTTGGCCCCACATGTAAAATCTATCATTTACTAATTTAGGTTTAAAAGTGGACCTGCTTCACCCTTTCATGCTATCGCGTACTCTGAGATCTGCTAACCAGGTGCTTTGAATGTCCCGAAGGCATTTTTATAAATCCAGAGGACAAAGAGCCTTTGCACTTTTGCCTCCTAAATTGCGGAATGAGCTGCCTCTGGTTGTCAGGCAGGCTCCATCTCTTGCTGTTTTTACAACACGCCTAAAAACACATCTTTTCTCTTTGGCCACTGTGAGTTGTCATCTGTGTTAAACTTCTTTCCCTTTGTATATCCCTATACTGATTTCTTCTTCTGCTATTAATACAAATTGGGTGTGACCAGGATGCTATAACTCATCACAGCGAACATCATCCCCACAGATACAGCAGCCAGGGAAGCAGAAGTAAAGTCAGGTGGCTTTCTTGTCGTTCCAACCATGGTCGGTGTTACAGTACAGAGTGAAGTGAGACAGTGTTCATCCAAGATCATGGTGCTACATATGACAGAAAATCAACACAGGACTACATAAAGTGAGAGACAAGTGTGCAAAAACTGCAAGAAATTATAACGACACAGACACAACAGTGCAATAGAAAAGTGCAACAGTGGCAGTGGGTTGTACAAACAGTAGTTAGTTAATGTATGAAGGTGTGTGTGTGTGTGTGTGTCAGTCCAGTCACTGAGTGTTCAGGAGTCTGACGGCCTGGGGGAAGAAACTGTTCCGGAGCTCTGGTACCTCTTGCAAGAAGGCAGCAGGGTGAAGAGGGTGTGTGGGGTCCTCCACAATGCTGGTGGTTTTGCAGATGCAGCAAGTATTATGAGTGTCTGTGATGGAGGAAAGAGAGGCTCCAATGATCTTCTCAGCTGTTCTCGCTATCCATTGTTGGGTGTTGCGATCCGATAAAGAGCAGTTACAGATTAGCGGTTGTTGATCAATGGTAATGACAATTTGCATATTTAATGATCATGGAACTGACCTCAGAGCCCATTGTTCATTCAGTGGACTGGTGTCAGTCATTGTGTAAAGGTACTGTTTATAAGACTGGGGAAACCTGCAGTCAGCTGAGACAGAAATGTTTCTCCCACTGAAAACATCCAGTTGAACAGAATCAACTGTTTGGCATTTACCATCTCAGTGACAGGGGAACAATATGAGAACAGGGGTCCATTACATGAAGCACTCAAGTCCCAGCCCGGACATTCACCCCACAGAGCTGATCAAGACAATAATCCAGAAATATTGAGGAGATGGAGGGCCCAAAATTTCACTTCATTGACGTTCATCAGCAGCTACATGAAATGTTGAATGAAGGTTGGTGTTGCTCAAGGAGCTGTTTGATTTTTTTTCCAGCTGAATAAAAGATGTTACTCCAAGTGATCAATAAATACATGAAGTGTTAGTATGAAGGACTTCTCTGCATTTACCAGGACATGATTTTTATTTATCCTCTCATGCACTGATCCGTCCTAGTTCCTATAAATATTTGTTCTTTGACTTTGTTTCACTGCCTCATGTGAAGTTTATTTTAATCCTCATGCCTTTAGCTGGAGTGAGTTTTTTTTTTTTTTTATGAATGCAAAGTCTCAGTCTCATTTACACCGCCACTAGGGATTAGCAGTTTTACATGAAACGGGTTAAATGTTCTCTGATATCCTCGGCTAATTTGAATTAATTAAATCAGTGGTGAAGCTCCACTCTGCTGCCAACCAGGGAAAATCATTTATTCATTTCTAAAGTCTGCCAGTCATTAAGCTTCAGGCTGAGTTTCAGTTTGAGCAGATTTGTCTCAGAAAATCAGATCATGTATGGAAAACTGGTTTCTGTAAACTTCCTTATTTTATCCACAGAGATCATTTTGTCCTTAAAAATAGTGATTAGTTCAGATTTTAGTTTCTATCACAGAAAATGGGGGGAAAAAGACACAATTTAGCACCTGATCCCTGAAGGAAAGATTTTACACAAAATACTTTTATGTCTATACCAAAGTTTTTCAAAATAATTGTTTTCTCTTATGCAAACCTCAGTCATACTCTGTGTGACATCACTATCAAATACTGCAGTACTAATATATTAGCACTGTGTGTACATGTGTGTTGATCACAAGCGAACATCCATTAGTGCGATAATGACGACAGTATATTCTGTATGTGTGTGTTTTTTCTGAGCATACACACACAATTTAATTCAACATATTCCGGTGAAGAGTGTGTGTTTATTTTACCTGATATCAGTAATTGTTTCTGAGTCGAGCGTCTCTGCTGTAATCTCTGCAAACACACATGATGCTTGCTGCTATGATCTACTTCATCATACGACTTTTTTCTTTTTGGATGACTGAGACATTAAAAAGAGATGCACACTGAACTAAGAATCTGTGAATGTTGGCAGATTATTTAAAATAAACCAAAAATTTGGGGTTAGATTTTTCTTTCTGTGTCTTAAACCTTCATTAATTGTATATCTTTTTTATTATCTTTATACATGAAAAACAACAACGAATCAGTAGAGGATGTAAGGATTCACAGACAACTGGAAAAATATCCAAGTGGAGACCAACCTTCCTGTTAGTGGGTGACCTGCTCTACCAACTGAGCTACAGCGAGCCAATCTGAACCATGAGGCAAGTTCAGCATAGCCAGGGCATATCGCCACTCTTTGAATTCACTTACACGAGGAGAGGGGAACCAGAAAAGACAAACCACAGGTCTCAGTTGCAGCACCACATCCCTCCACGTCTGATCTTGGTACGGCAGATTCAACATCAATGCCAGAGACTTCCTGTAATCTATTACAGTTATTAGAGAAACGGTCCAGGTATAGGTCACTCAGGTTAATCCTGTGTGAACAACTGGAAATATTGTTTTCCCTTATTTAAATATTCATGGTGTATTAGAAATATTCTTGTTAAAAAGTGCGCTCATGTAAAGAAACTGGGATTTTAAGGGTTAAAAAAAGTGATTTCCCCTCCCGCTACGATCAACATTATTACCACAAAAAAACGGCCCGCAATGAATCCTGGGATATTGTAGGACACGAAGGATACACCAGACCCATCCTTCAAATGTAGGACACATTTGTTGCCACATTTGGAGAACCCTTTGAATTCGGACACCCTTCGTCGTCTCGCTGTGACGTAATTGCCTCCAAATGCGGCATTTGAAGCATCCTTCCCCTGAATTCGGACACAGCTCTTATCTCCTCTGGAAAGCCATCCTAAAATTAAGGACAAAAGCACCGTTCTTTACAATAAAGCATGAACCCAGTGAATGGTTGAAAAGTCAGTTCTAAAATGTAAAGGGAATCACGGGAGAGAAGCCAAGACTGTGGGATGCAAACATTTTTAACCAGTTAGACTTTCAGATTCTATCAGATAGGAGAGAGTTGCAGTAATCATGCCTGTAGAGGAAACGAAAGCAGGAATGCACGGCCACATCACACTGCTCAGCGTCCTGCTGCATGATTCACGTGAATAGAATGTGAGTGCTCATTGTGTTGAGATTGGCTGCGCTTTGAGAGTCACCACCATTGCTAACCACTCATTACGTTTGTGCATGCTGTTTGGTCAAATGTTCACTGCTTTTGGAGGTATTTCACCTCTTTGCTGTAATCGGTGTCAGGGTTGTTATTTAATAAATGAATTATCACCCAGAACAATTTTCTGAAAAGTAATGCACCACGTTACTTAGGTACACCCAGGAGAAAGGCATTCTTTATACTCCTTTTACATTACTTTCCTGTTACTCTGTAAAATGACCTGAAAATGATCATCACCATTAAATATAAACCTGAGGCTACAGCTCTACACAGCAGCACAAATATCTGTCCTAATTAGGCATTAGGGTCAGCATGCCCTGAGCTGTCACATCACTCTGGGTTCCTCGCTGGGTTTGTGTTAGCATGCTGTCTGCACAGAGGTTTGCAAAAAGCTAAAGTCAGTGTTGGGTGTAACATGTTACTTTGTTAACAAGTTACATTTTTCAGTAGCATTGTAATGTCACATGTTACTGTACTAAACTCAGCATTTACGTTACAATTACAACGATGCTACTTGTGTTAGAAAGGTTCTCCAGTCATCTGCGTGCTGGGTTGATATAAATGTGATTAATTGATTGGTTTATGTGTGTACGACCATCTTACAGAATAAAGTGAAAGTAATGTAACAAGTAGTGTAACAAATTACTTTCTGCTGGGAGTAATTAAGTAACGTACTGCATTACTCTTAATAGCATAGAATAGAATAGAATAAAATAGAATAGAATACCTTTTATTGTCACTACAAGGAGATTCAGAGCAACTTCTATCAGTTGCAGATATGTAGAAAAAAGGGGGATGAGGTGAGGTGCACCTTTCTTAAGAGTAAAGCAATGCACACAAACTAAAATCAGCCATACAAAACTGAGTATGGAAACCAGATGTTCAGAGATTTATTTAAAAAAAAAAAAAAACCTTTGGCAAGGGATGACAGCACAACCCATCTTCATATTAGCACATATAAAGAAGTGAATGAACAACGGCTCCTTTATACTTGTGTGGATCAGTTGTAGGTATTTTCTTTTCACAGTCGGGCAAGTACCTGCCTCATGATGAAGAAAGTCCCTCATGACCTTCAAAGCAGCTTATGGTTTGTTTTTCTCTCATCTTTGTAGAAGAAAGTTACACTCACATACATACAGAGAGGACAAATGAGATGAAACACATATATTTTTTTTATTATTTAATCCCTCAGGTGAGATGTTGAGAAGCTGCAGGCTTTGCAATGATGTTCAGTAGGAAAGTGAGCCAAGAACTTATAGAAGCATACAAGTATTGGTTTATAGGTGTATCACAGGGAGATGAAGTATGAACAACTGGAAAAACAAATGTGATAAGAGAGTTTCTCCTAAACCCAAAAGTAATTTGAGAGGCTCATCTTGTGACACAGTGTGGCATTTCATAGAAAGTGAAGAAGAAACACGCAGTGCACTGTAGGTTTCCTCCAGCAGCCTGGACCTATAGCGACGTAACTAATGGAGAATTCAGGGTCACCTGATCCAGCCCTAACTATATGCTTTAGCAAAAAGGAAAGTTTGAAGCCTAATCTTAAAAGTAGAGATAGTGTCTGTCTCCTGAATCCAAACTGGAAGCTGGTTCCATAGAAGATGGGCCTGAAAACTGAAGGCTCTGTAACAAGTGAGCCTGCAGTGCGAGAGCGAAGAGCAAAACAAGATGACATGTGAGGTCATTAAGATAAGATGGGGCCTGATTATATCCTTTTTAATAAAAAAAAGTGACTTCAATAGAAAGTCAATTTCGCTACAAAATAAAGAAATGCTGATGTAGAAAATGAAAATTCTGTCAGCACAAATAAATCAATGTGTAAAATGTATGATTCATTCTTTATTTATACAAGCACCTTTATACTCACTGTGTGGGTTCAGTCTGATCAGCTGTAGTGATTTTTCTTCTCACAAAGCCTGGGTATCGTCACTGATGTGTGAGCATCACAGCAGATGCCTTTGTGTCAAAGTAACTGAGGATAAAACACAGAAAAACTTGAAGAAGATTTTTCTGGCGTGGCTTTAATAGCAGATAACTTTAAAAATATTCTGCAGTAGAACAAAAACTGAAGAAAACCATGAATCAACTTATGAACATTATCTGCTGCTGAAGTGAAGCAGAGCAAAGTTACAGAGGTTTGATTAGAGACACAGCTAAGTGTTTTGCAATTTGGCATCATTCATAAAAGTTTAAATGTATTTGGTATTGAACAGCAGAAATTAGGCTTTTTTGTTTGAGGTGATTTTTAAAGAAGAACAAAGAAACAAAAAAAAAACCCACAGGCTGACAGCACTGTACACAATAGTCGACTGGTGCTTAATAAGCAAGCTAATAACATAGAAAACAAAGTGTACAAACATGAAGTGTAGTTTTGCTGCTGGTTCAGTGAATTTTGGTCAGAAAGTAACGAAATTTGCAGCTTCAGAATCTGTGAGATGTCGGATTTCAGCACTCGACGGCATGTCCTCATACAGGCGTTAAACGATCCCCACTATGTGTCAACATCTTTGTGTGGAAACATTTTACCTGCTCTTTAATCGTTTGCTGTTTTAGCTGTTTCATGGTTGTTGAAATTGTTTTGTGAGTTTTAACCTGAGATTCTGGCATTTATGGCAAAATACATTTTTATTTAAAAATCAATTCAGGATTTAATGAATTAATATTGCATTATTCAAACTAAAATAAATTTGAATTGGTAAATTGATTTTTTAAACTCACCTTTACTTCTCACTATCATGCAGACACTTGACTGATAACAAAGACACAGGAATCATCTTGTGACCTTGAATGCAGCTTGCACTTTTATTCCCGGCATCGGTCCTGCGCTTTGTACAAGATATACTCACATACTAAAAGTACAGCACAAGTAATTGCAACATAAATGCAACTCTAATGTGTTTAACTAAGTACAGCGATGTGATTTTTACTGTTTCGCCAAAAATGTAATGTGATTACAGTTACACACTGCGAAGGGCTGTTAATACAAGTACCCACACAGCAAGTCTGATTATTCATCAGATGACTGCATTTAAAAAAAAAGAAAGAAGAAAGCCTTCAAACAGCACAGAGTCAAAGGTCAGCTGTCTCTAGTTAGCAGGAGTGTGGCCTTAAAGCTGCAGCCGCCTGGATTAGACCAGTCAAAGTGGCAATAAGCCTTTAATTTAGTTTGTTATAGAAAAATAACCCATGTGCAATTTTATACATCTTTTAACAATTCATATTGTTGAGAAACACGTTTATGTCTGTTGTATAGCTGGACACAAGAATCTGTGGGCACTGACTCACTTTTGAGTTTTGGTTGTATTGTCCAGTCCTATTAATCACTCCTTTGTTGTCAGATTAGAGAAAAAAATCTTTAACTGAGTCCTAAAAAAGTGAGTTTGGGTGAATTAAGCAACATATAATTTGAACCTGCAATGCTTCTTAAAGATCAGATATGACAAATATGTTAAACATTAGCTCACTACAGCCATTTCAGCTCACTGAACTTCATATTTTTTGCACAAGCTGGCACTGCATTTCTCCAATCCATGCATGCTTTTTTGATCAAATGGGATATGAAATATTTTGTCCACTGTTCTCTGTTTGCAGTCACTCCCTCTTCTTCATTTAAAGCTGTAACATGCAGCTATTTTAGCTGGACTTGGATGAATGGCGCTCTTTTATTCCCCAGCCCTCCATCTCCAAGCTTGTTCTGGCAGTTTGTCATGCGGACGAGTGGCTACGATCTCCAAGGAAAAAGTGCATTCCCAAGGACACATTCCCTAGAATGCGTTCCCAAGGATGCATTGTCAAGGACGCTGTGAGCAGAGCTCTGGAGATGTGAAGCCCGGCAGCAGGGGAATGGAAGAATCTGCACAGAGTCAGGAGGAAGAGGTGCGAAATCTAACATAGCCGGCAAAACTAAAAGGATGAAGAGCTGCTGGGTTTTCTCCTGACTGGACCGTGGCTTTAGTAACAGCTTACCGGACTCATTTGAACTGGATACGTCCTCACTGAGCACTTCAAGACTCTTGGCTACACATGAGAGGAGTCTGAGCCCACAGACTATTAGGTTGGTGCACTTACTGCTCTGTTATTAACCCTTATTGTTCAAAATTGTTTGGTATTTGCTTTTGCAAAGGTGTTGACTCACAAATTGTAGATCCAAAGTCAAATCAGTATATTTTAGAAGATTTTTAACTACTAGACAGACATCAGAGTGGAAAGACAGAAATACTGGGAAACTTACAGACTATACCTAGAGGAGCTTTTAAGGCTTCCACTCTTCTGTGAAGGCTTCTTACAGGATTTTGAAACATTTCTGTGGGAATGTTATCCATTTATTTACATGAGCATTAGTAAGTTCACTGATGTTGGATGCTTGCACACTCCATTCTGGTATGATCAAAGTGTTTGATGGGGTTGAGATCAGGCACCTGTGCAAGCCAGCCAACTTCTTCCACATCAAACTCTTTCAGTCAAGCCTGTTTGGACCTTTCTTTGTGTAGAAAGGATTTCTTCAACCAGTTCCCACAAAGGTGGAAGTTCCAAAATGTCTTGGTGAGCTGAAGCATGATTTAGGGGTGTGGCCTAATGCTTTTGTCTATAGCGTGCTATCTTCTTTATTCAGCTGGTAATAAAACATCTAACACTTTCATCTGCTGCATTTTATGAACTCAGTTTGATGTAGGAATGAAAATTTTTCTTCCCTGCTCAGACTCAGTATCCTAAAGTTTTGGTGGTTCATTGTGAAAACTCAGCTAATGAGTTGCTGGTTTTCCCCTTGAAGCGAGGGAGAACTTAATCGGTTCTGTTTCTTTGCAGTCAACTGTTTTCAAGATATCATTTCCAAATGCTTCGTGATAGTAAATATCAATAATGGCTCGAGCTGATTTATTTTGTTGAAAATAAGTTCATGGTCAAGATCAAGGTCACAGGAAATATACAAGTCAGCAATCAATATCAGTAAATCAGTAATATGACATTCATTGTTCAAAGTCAATGCTGACCATGAAAAATAATCGAGTCTAACATCATATGAAAGGATATGATGAGAGCGGTACAACACTTTTTTTTTCCAATATGACACCCTACGACATCACAATGACACCACAAAGTTTCACAATCTCACACACACGATATGTAGTATCTTACAGTCCTGGAGATTAGGAGAGCTTTTTGCAGTTATAGAAGCCAACAATTCAGTCTGATCTGCTCCAGTTAGCAGCTAAAGGCCGGTATTTTCTGCTACTTCTTTTCTTAATGTCTTTTATTATTATGAGACAATCGGCTAAAAGCCCACCTCCGAGAGTTTTTTTTTTTTCACACCCTGAAATGTGAGGCAAAGTTTAAATGTGAATATCTCAAATACTTTAAAAAAAAAAAGGCTGGAAATTTCACTTGTCTTTCTTTACCATCAAACTGAATCAGAATCTATAATTTGTGACAGATTAAAGACCACTAGTGATGATTTCTGAGTGGTATGTAGTTTAATTACACAATAATGTAAAATAAAGCATGTAGAATAGTTTTTTAAAATGAAATCCTTTGTCACAAAAATAAAGAAAGACCAATTTTATTCAACCTTCACTGCATCCGTGAACCTCGTCTGAGGTCTTCCTCTTTTCTTCCTATCTGGCAACACCATCTTCATCATCCTTCGTCCAATATATCCACTCTCTCTCTTCTGCACATGTTCAAATCATCACACCCTTCCTTCTCTAACTTTGTCTCCAAATTGCTCACCTGAGCTATCCCCCTGATATTTAACTAGCATCCAAAAGAATGTGCAAAAAAAGGAGAAAAAGCAAATTCCAATAACGCTGCTGTCTCCCAGTGAAAATCTATGTTGAAGGTATTGTATATATGTTTCTAGATCGTCTGAGAGTAGCTGGGGTTTCCTTTCTGTGGAGTGTGGGGTGTGTTTTCAGATGAATGAAGACTCGAGTCCAGTTGGCTGGAAAACCTCCAGCAGTGAGTCAGCAGAGTTTGCGCTGCGGTTGCTTTCCCACCTCCCCAACAAACCTTTTATTTCTGCGCTTCTGCTCCCTTCATATCGACTGCAGTATCAGAGCTGCACCCGCTGGTCGTGTCTGCCTCGGACAGCCGGTGCCAGTGTGGGTGTGACCACTGGGTGAGGCGGGCTATGCTCTGATGTCATCACACGGTCAGTCTGCAGGCTGACATGTGACACACACACACACTCAGTGAGTGACACACATTTGGAGAGACACGGACAGGCCAACCATCAGCTGCTGTACAGAGGCAAGTAAAACTCTTCAATGGCTTCCGTAATGCATGCAGTCACTGCTAGAGATAAACTGTGTGAGGGATTTCACCCAAGTTGCTGATGAGTAGTCATCTCTCCAGGCTGCTGTGCGCAGTTACTAGACACTGTCAGCTTTGTTTTTGTTACGATCATCAGATTCTCATTTAAAGATGAAATGTCCTCAATTCATTTTGAGTTGGCTGTCTGCTCACAGCCCTATAGTGACCAAATCAGTTGTTGCAACAATGCTGTGCATGAAAACAGCATCAACTTCTGTCTGTTTGCAGGTTTCACCATCACACTGTGACTGCTTTTGAGTACAGAGATGCCTCTGTGGCCATTAAGTGCAAGAAATGTTGACCATGCATTGACAGCATTAATGGCTTCCATCATGACGTTAGTGATCGGTTACATCCCCATCACATTAATCGGCTAATCAATCCACAGACAGGATCTACTGGGATTGGGATTGTATTGTATTCTGAAACAACAAATGTAAGATAATGTAGGCTCTGTGCATGGAGGATTGTGAAGGTTGTGGTTTCAGTCTTTGGCTTGGATGAAGTTAAGTTCTTAAAAGAGTTGCACTTATTTTTAGCCACATGTTAAATAGGCCAGCTTTCATAACTGGAAGGTATTCCCTTTTATCCACTCATATTGGCGTCACAGATTTTCTGCAAAAATAAAACTTTAGTTTTGTATTTTATAGACTAATTATCTATTAGAAGGGTTGGAAGAAAGGTTTGATGCTAACTGTACCAAAACCCTAATCTTTGCCAGTGTCATGGTAGATGTTCAGAGTATAAAAGTCTGCAACACAATAATTTATGCAGGAAAACAGGGAAAAGTCCAAACTAAGCTGTGTCCTCATTCTCTGCAGGTGATAGACTTTTTAGAGCCACCCAGTGTGCTGGATTGGGTCTTTCAGTAGGTGAGTTCAGGTTATCTGGCCACGTATTTGACTCACTCACAGAATCACGTCCCAATTCTAAGAGAAGATTCTGTGCTAATAAGCAACCCCTCTAGCTTATTAGCACAGAATAAGCAACCCTAGAGGGGTTGCTTATTCTTGAAAGAATAAGCTAGAGGGGTTGCTTATTCTTATTGGACTGACAAGAAGTGGAAAAAAATGCAAATCAGAGTTCAGTGAATGTATTCCTCAGCAAGTAAGCATCTATTATGATGGGTTTATTCTTGTTGTTGCACCAAAGGAATCTTAGAATATCCACCAAGATGTTGACCTTATCAGTAACACCGCATATGTACACTGCTCATATGAAAGATAATCAAAACATTTTAATGTTGTTAATAATGGTTTTTGGACATTTTCATATTCTGACTCATCTCCATCAGTAAAACTTTTTTCATTGTCATACTGTGGGTTACTACATCAAGAGTCCAGGGAAATTACAACTGACTCAAATCCTATGACAGTTTTAAAAATGTCATTCGTTTCCTGGGTTCCCAGGAAATGAAATGTGGTGTATTTTGCTCACGTTTGTTGCTTTGCCACACTTTTATTTTCGTTGGTAAAAGTGAAACTCTGGATAGGCAAAGCTGTTTGTCACAAGCAGCAACCGCCAACGTACGCAGCAAGTCCCAGCACGATCTAATAATGCTAATTTATGGCCAGTTGATGTGCACATTAGCCGCAGTGAATATTAATTTCAGGGATTTAATATCCGCCGCTTGCAAAGTTCAGACCACAACAAGCTGCTAAGATAGAGCCAATGGAAAGTAAACCAGACTGTTAAACTGTCTTTCTGCAGGGTTTTCCAATAAAGTCTGTAGCAGAATTTCAGAGGAAATCCAGTGACGGCTGTGACAGCTTGGCTGGTATTCTTTGCACGATGTGGGTGTTTGATTGTGTTCAATTTTAGCTCCAGTCTCACCTTCTTTATTGGGGACTACCACTTTATTATCCTCCTGTCTTCTGCCTTTTCAGCCTGGTCTCATAGCCAAAATAGTCATGAAATGGTCACAAAAAAGTGACATATTTGTTCAGTGTAATTTTAAAATAAGTAACATTTTTCTATCCAATTTTAATTATTATTACATTAAAAATGGTAAAAAAAAAAAAAAATTAAGTTTAAAATTCTGCAATGCATGCAAGTGTTTTGTCAAAAGCAGATGCAAAGAGGAGACAACGGCTGGCAGGTTTAAAGTGTTTCTTGATAAGTAGATAAGGAGTTAAGGAGTTATTTTTATGGTTTAAAGGCAGTAGGTGAGGGAATTCAGCAACATAATGGACTAGTACATGGAAACTCTGTTAGAGAGGACACATAAAGATTAAGAGCAAGATGTGATTTACATGAGAAAGCCAGCGGGTTGTTAACAGTCTTACTTGAGTTGGATGTGGTGTTCCAACAGCTGGCAAGCATCAGAGAGTTGGCGGATAAAGCGAGAGAGCGGGTAATTCCTTCCTGTGACAGGATACAGGTAACTGGGTTCAGGGCTGGTAAGTACAGCTATAAATTTCCTCCTGCAACAGGTAAACACGTTTCCAGATAAACAAGTTTCCCGATGAACCTTCTACTTCTGTGGAAGTTGGGAGCAGCTAGCTTGGAGACAGGAAAGCACACTTGGTTACCACAAACGGCTGTTTGCAAATTGCAGGTAACAGATATGAGGTGGCCTAATTCTCACCATATAACGGTGCCGAAGATCTAGCAGAGAACTGTTGCAACCTGCAACTTGATGTACTCCATACCTGATTACCACATACAGGGCAGGTGTGGGAAGGACTGCTCCAATAGAGACACTCCAGCCAGGGGGAGCAGGAGATAGAAGCCAGCACTCGAACTCCACCTGAGGCACCAAAGCAAGGAAAATGTTAAGAAACAAAAGAACAAAGTTCCAGCCACCTGCCTCGAGACATAAATGAAATAAAAATTGATGACTTGAAACTACTGTATAATGCACTCCCTCTCTACTAGCTTCCTTCGTTTTGTGGATTCACACTTCCTACAAGTTTATCCAGATCTAAATTTTATGCTTCACTGGAGTTTTTGAAATTGCTCCTGGGCTAATTCCTCTCCGCTGACCAATTTGCCTTGAGAGACCTTACCTGGGGTTATACAGTTTATCAGTTTGGTGGTTTTGTGGTGGTTTATCAATTATTTATAGTTTTCCCTTGATTGTAGTGGATGTTTGAAAGTTTCCAGTCTGCTGTAATCAAGACTGAAACTTAGCAAAAGGCTCTTTTAATTAATTGAATACAACAGTGTTTCACTTACAGTTAGATAAAGGTATAAAGGTTATATCTTTTCCTAGTTTAGAAAATGAATTTCGGGTTCATATGCAGTAATGCTTATCATCTACACAGCACCATGCTATAAAAATTATTTGCAGATTTCAGGAGGTCAAATGTAAGCTAACAGTTTAATGCCAGCACATCCAGCTGCTAGTAGTTATTGTGCTTTAACTTCCAGAAGTTGCTCAAAAAAAACATGGATCACCCGTGAATTGTCTTCCAAGCAATCGAGACAAGCTCTACCATCCCTGCAGCTTTAGTGAGCTCGACACATGAACGAGTTCTCCACATGCTGCACTAAATACATTTTATAATGTTACTAAACCCAGTCTACTCAACAGACGAAGTGTCTCCAGCATGTCCTGGGTCTGATCTGAGGACTTAAACCAAGACTCTTAGAAGCCATCCTGATCAAAACACCTTAAGTCGCGCCTTTTGGTGTCGAGGAGCAGCTCTACTCTGACCGATCTCTTCCTATCTCTGAAGCTGAGCCCATCCAACCATCAGGGGAAGCTCATGTACCTCACCCTTATGCTTTCAGTCTTTACCCACAGCACAGACATGGAGCGTCGATCAACCAGTAAATCTAAAGCTTTGCTTGCCGCTGTTCTGCAGCCTCGATGAACTCTGATAAGGTTTCAAAATAAGAGTGGCGGATGTCCACGAGTAAATCACAAGACGTCATTGTCCTGTTAAACAGATTAAAAATCCATTCTAAACGTATTTGCAGAATATAGCCATTAACATACCTGGGTGACTAACAGAGATGGGCAGTAACGTGTAATTCGATTACTTTTTTAAAGTAATGAGTAAAGTAAGGGATTACTATAGATTACTGTTACTTTCCCTTAAGCACAATGCATTAGTGCGTTACTAAACTGTGATTTTGTTTGTGAGAGTGTCTCATGACAATGACGTATGAGTGCATGTGTCCATGGCAGCAACAGATACGTGTAGATCAACAATAGATAATATGGAGTGTGACTACAACCATGCAGCATTTAAAGCGTGGAAGCGTGGAAAAAACTCAACTCGAGCGGCAAATCGCGCCATGACAACCAATCAGGAGCCTGGTGATGCTCTGACCTAGGTCAAAGGGGCGGGTCCAGCCAAAGACATTCATTCTTTATCAATCGAATTAAATCAGGACTTTGTGAGTATCACTAGAAATATTATAAACAGTCGTCTCCATACCACAGTTTGCTATCAGTAAACCCCGACGGCATTCACTGTTAGCATACCACATCCATGTTAGTGTTAGTGTATAAACTGATAGTTTAGCATATATTAGTACAGATATAAATAAAGGACTACTGTATTAAAGCACTTTAACTAACCGCAGACAGATGGACAGGCGCTCTGCAGGTTGGATTGAGCGCCTGTAGTTGGTGTCTAGGCGGGCGATGCTTGGACCGACGCGGGACAGCAGCTCCTCAAACTGGTCATCCAGACGCAGCTCCTGGAGCAAGTGGTGAAACTCACCAAACTGCTCACGCTTCTGGAGGACCTGATGGATCCAGATACGGCGAGGACGTCGTTTACGCCGCTGCTCTGCTCTCCACAGTAAATACAGAAGGGAGACTCTCTCTTGAAACGCTAGCTCGACAGCTGCCATCCTGCTACATACCGTCTGGTACTACCTCCCACATTCCGCGCGGTAAAATTGCATATTTT
>VUQR01031061.1:0-16999 GCA_015108515.1 Hemichromis elongatus
TTTTTTTCTCCAAAACATACTCAAGTAAATGTAACTCTTTATTACCCCCCTCTGAAGATTTGACACATCAGCTATGTTTAACCAAGATAACATGTGAGCCCACTTCCGGAAATCCCTTTATTAT
The DNA here is from genome assembly GCA_015108515.1 of Hemichromis elongatus. Lineage (NCBI taxonomy): Eukaryota > Metazoa > Chordata > Actinopteri > Cichliformes > Cichlidae > Hemichromis > Hemichromis elongatus. The sequence continues at coordinate 125 of VUQR01031061.1, forward strand.
GGCAGGAATGAACTCTGTGTAGGTTCCGGGTCCATCTGCTGCATCTCCCCTACGTTGTTGGCGTTTACTAATTACGTACTACTGAGTAGTACTAGTGTACTTATATACATATACATAAATACGTGTGTGTGTATATATATATATATGTATGTATATATATATATATGTATATATATATGTATGTATATATATATGTATGTATATATATGTATGTATGTATATATATGTATGTATGTATATATATGTATGTATATATATATATGTATGTATATATATATATGTATGTATATATATATATGTATATATATATATGTATGTATATATATATATATGTATGTATATATGTATGTATATATATATATATATGTATGTATATATATATATATGTGTGTGTATATATATGTGTATATACTGTATATATAATATATATTTATTTATATATATATATATATATATATATATATATATTCAGAAGTTATAACTAGCTTCTTTGAAAAAGCAGTATAATCCCCCTGGTGGAAACTGTCAATGTAAGCATGCCTTATTTTGCTGCTGACCGCCTCCGCTTATTCTAATAAATGTATGTGGTTGTTTTATTTATTTGTTTTTATTGCTATATTGACATTTTTTCTAATGTCCACTGATACCACATGAACAGAATATCCTTAACTAATAGCATTAACTGCATTCTATATCTGGCAGCTCTTATATGTGATTTATTTTCCTATTTGATTTATAATATTGATTCCAGTCAAAATATGCAGGACTGTCGATCCATTTGTAGCACAACTGGTCACCATCGTGAACCTGGCAAAAATAAAGTAGACTCTTAGAGCTTGGTGAAATGTAGCAGACCATTGCCTTATTTCAGAAATTCAATCACAAACCGTGAACCACTGAACAGGAAGCTTCTCTTCGCTTCTGTGCCTGGCTTCCTCCAGCTCTCACTCACATTCACACTTTTTTCTTCCAGCCACACCTCACCTCCAGTGAGATTTCAGAGCGAGACTTCTTCCTGGTGTGAGATACACATCTCTGTAGGGATCCTTTTCATAATGTTGACAGTTAGGGTTGACAGTCTGAGCCCGTCAGTGGAAAAGACAAGGACATTTACTTTGGTCTGGACAGTTGCCCTGTGGGATTTACATTGTAGCCTCTCATTTTTGCCCCTATTTTCAATATAACATTCAATTTGATTCCAAAGATTTCCTGCTTGCTAACAATTAGAATAAACTGCAGCATCCAATAGTTTCTTTTTGTTTGTTTTTAAAAATATCAAGCAGAGTGTTTTGCTTTCTGCCAATCCACATGACTCAAATGTGAAACAAAATGCTGCCAGCATCTAAAAAATATGAAAAGGTGTAAACATTTCATGACCAGTTTGTTTTCTATCAGATCCAACCTCATGGGCACCAAATTCACAGTGTACGACAACGGCACCAATCCGTGTAAAAACCCCGGGGCTCTGCTGGAAGAAAGCAACACACGACAGGAACTGGCTGCCATCTGCTATGTGAGTGAACAACAAAAGGCTAGCAGTGCGTTTTGTGTGTTGCTTGATCATTAAACATATTTAGTAAAATTGTCACACTCTGTGTTTTTTGGCAGGAAATCAATGTGCTGGGATTCAAAGGACCACGCAAAATGACTGTAATCATCCCTGGCATGAACATGAACTTTGAGAGGCTCCCTGTAAGGCCCCAAAATGTGAGTCTGTCAGTAACAGAATTATGCAAAGCTTAACAACCCAAAGAACCTGACCCTTAAATGTGCAACGTGTTGTCCGAATGTTTCATGTATAAAATGACTGAAAGATACTAATTTGAATCCAAAGCTGTTTAGCTCTCAGCAGTCTGACATTTCACAAATGTTGTTAGAATACAAAAGTCCCGATGTGTAAGTTTGATTCATTCTTAATAAGACTGAAGGCTGAAAGGCTTCAACCTGAATCGAATATGTTTGTATGATAGGAGCAGGAGAGTCTCCTGAGCAGGTGGCAAAACCATTCGCTTGAAAATCTGATCGAGCTGCACAACAAAGCACCCGTGTGGAACGATGACACCCAGTCTTATGTGCTCAATTTCCATGGCCGTGTGACTCAGGCGTCAGTCAAAAACTTCCAAATAGTTCACGATAATGACCGTGAGTATCTTTCATTCTCTGAGAACAGCATCTGTTAACTGTAGCATTTTGCTTCCTTCGGTCATGATTAAGTAGTTTAAATAATTTGACTAATAGGATGTTGCAGAAAGTCTTGAAATATTTAAAACACACACCGTAAACACACTCTTTTTTACCCCCCCCCATCTCCAGCCGACTACATAGTCATGCAATTTGGTCGAGTTGCTGAAGACGTCTTCACTCTGGACTACAACTATCCCATGTGCGCTCTTCAGGCGTTTGCCATTGGCCTATCGAGCTTCGACAGCAAGCTGGCCTGTGAATAGGTGCTGGTGCTCTGCTGTTAAATGGTCGCTTTTATCGAGGTTGGTTAAACATCTCCTAACCCTGTGTACAGTTTATGTGTATATGTACACGTGTAGAGACTAAAAGGGAAATGAAATAATCTGTGCTGAAAACAGTGCAAAAAGAACTGATCTGATATTTATGAACCTGTTTAAAGATATGTGAAATGTTTATTCTTCACATATTATTTATTGCCTTTTCCATTCCACTAAGTTTTTTAGCTTAAATAACAAGCTGTCATCAACAATTCATAATGTAAACTATTTTGAACTACGTAACATCATAGTCTTTCCTCTGGCACCACCTGCAGGCCCAACTCTAGATGTTATCAGCTAATAAGACAAACAGAAAAGCACAGTTGCTGTACTTTATTTCAACCCCCATTTATAAGGAACTGGCATCACAGCCTCAACACTAGTTTAACTTTTTTAATCCTCGTTTACATCTTAAATCGTATAATTTATGTTTTAATCTGCCTTTTATCACTAACTAATGCTGATATTGTTTCATTGTTATCACTCTTACACCCTTGTGTGTAAGGTGGGTGTTTTTTGTGAATTTTTTAAATCTTGTGACTGTAATTTTGTTTTGGCGAGTTGAATTATCATGAAAACAGTCTTAAATTATTCATTGAGATTTTAAGACATTTTACAACGCTGTTTGGAAGTTAAACATACACTGCACACAGCCTGTCTTTCTACACAGATCCTAGATGTGGCATTTTAAGGAACTGAGATGGCATTTAAGCCAAATTTTTACTGTTCAAGTTTAGTTTTTCACAATTTTCACTTCAACTCTTATGCCCCACCCCCTTTTTTTAAAACAAATTTGATAAGGGGGATATTATTTTCATTAGCAGGGAATTGTCTTCACGTGGTGTTTTAGTTCATCATTAAATGTTCCGACTGTGTTACCTGTTCAATGCAGAGTTTGTTCTGAGATGGACTGGACTGGAAATATTTTTTTTATAGCCAGCAGCATCAGATACTTTTAAAGCGGTTTGATCCGGATCCTTCGAAGAACCATGATTTTTCATGGCTAAATTATTAGAATTTTCCTGTTGTTTCCCGTTTAAAGAAGTGTGCAATCAAATTCTGAAGTAAGAAATAAAGATTTATAGAAAAATATTCTGTATATACTTTTACTACAGACGTCTTTGATGAAACACATTCCGGTCTGACCTTTATAACATGCAGTCAGCTCATTTGGCTGTATGAAAATATACCAGCAGTTGATCAAACATGTTTTCATTTTATTATACTGAGGTGAATGTATTTGATGTGTATTTTCATAAACATAACAGAAATGAAATTCACTGAGCACATTTGAGAGAGAGAAAAAAAGAAAAAGTTCTTATTGTAAAATCTTCAAATAACCAAAATAAAGGCATTTTGAAAATTTAAGTTATACATGATACATTTGGAATATGTTGTCATTTAAACACTGTCTTCACCATTGTCGAGAACTTCGCTGCAAACAACCTGAATATGGCATATTTTATAACACTAAACTGAGCATGTGATAACAATATACTGGATTTGATAACACTTTAAAGATTTTCTTGACACTGGAACACGGTTTCTGTTGAACAATTAGCGGCTGAGGCCCCTGTCCTCTTCCACATTAAATATCTATCTCTTTGGGTATGTTTTTATATTTGATGAGGTAGTATGGATAGCACTGACAGCTATCAAAAACAACAAACATGTTGGGAAGGTTCACGTTGTCAACACAGGTGTCATACAGACGACGCTGCTTCGTCTTGGAGGTGAGCTTAGGTGGACGGCGGTAGTTGCTCTTGCCCACAGCCACCTTCCCCACCAGGACTTTGGCGAGGAACATGTGGCGAACTTCATCTGGCTCGCCTGAGAACATGTGGGAGAGGGAAGCAGAGGTGGCAAAGTAGGTGCCATGACCGTGGGAAGCTCCGTTAACCCCGGCCACTCGAGGGTCAAAGTTGCTGGTACAGATCTCCTCTGAGGCCTCTTTGGTGGTTCCGTGGAAGAGATGTCGCTCCAAAGTCTGTAAGGCCTTTCCACGCTGTTTCTGCATGTATAGCTTTTGCCTGTAATGAGTTGCATAAGCGAACTGTCTAACGATGGATGAAAAAAGGAGGAAACAAGCTCGGATCCTACTACTAACCGAACCAATGCTTACCTTTGGTACTTGTCCCAGTGGAATAGGTTCTGGACCTGCTGGATGCTGATGATGTCCACCTTTGTCTCAGGCATGCTCTCATAGAAGAATTCTTGAACCCGTTTATAGGCCCGAGTGCCCGTAGGAACATCCACTAGACTGTAATCCTGCTCTGAAGCCCAACACCACACTGGAGGGTACCAGGAACTGAACTCCTCCAGAGGATCTACACTAAAGTTGGCCTCAGGAGGATTACCGTCAGGTTCCACTGAGTCAGGCAAGACTCCTGTCCTGGGTGAGGGAAGTAAATGGGAAAGGGATGGGAGAACATGGAATCATTTTAAAGGAACAGAATTTCATGATTTTAAAAGTAAATCTAAAAAAATGCAAAAAAAAAAAAAAATCAAACCCATATCAGAACACTAACTGCAAGTAAGGTTTCATAGAATCCGGAGAGCGGTAGACGGGTCTGCAGCGAACGCCTCTTTGGAACCCTGTGGCGACGTTGGTCTGGGTCATGGTAGTGAAGTCCACCTTGTACGTCTTTGAGTCAACACTGAAGAAACATTCTGACTCCTTCTCGCTCATCTTTTTTTGTAATGTAGTGGACACACTCTGTAGAGAAATGAACCAGTTAAAAAAACAACGAAACAGGTGGGGAGCTTTTAATGTGTTGAAATTGACAGAAAGGAATTAGGAAGGGGAAGAAGATCACCGTGTTGTACTCTTTCCAACTGTCATTCCACCAGTAGATTTTTGATTGGCTGGCAAAATGAGGGTTCTTGACCTTACTATTAGTGTTAGATAGTCGCCTGACTCCATCATACACCGAACAGTCATCCAGCTCCATTGAGTCAAATTTTAAAGTGTAGCGTGCATCCCTAAAGAAAGTGTTCTGAAGTTACAAAAAGAATCCACAAACTTTTGTGATTTTTGTCTTAAGAAAAGCCCATCTTTTATTTTCATAAATTTGCAGACTTTAGCAAAAGATCCACCCTTTTACTCACCCATTTTTGAGGCAAATGGCACCCTGATTGACGTCGCAGTACATCCTCTCCAGCAAGACCTGAGAGCGAGGAGAAATGTCCACCCACTGGTGGTTGGCAACGCACCACAGCTGCCAGTGAAATGGATAGGGAGTGTGGTGCATCTTACACTTCTTCCCCGCAGAACACAAGCCAAGAAGGAAGTCGTCACAGATTTGGATGGTAGAGCAGCCTTTTGTGTGAAATTGTAGAGGCACTTTGGATGGGGTTTTGGTGGTTTGCTTGGTAGGGGTTCCACTTGGCGTTTGGGTGGAGGATATGGACCCTTTGTTGGCAGGAGCGGTAGCCTGACTGGTACGCTGGGCCTGGGTGATAATGACCGGCAAGGACACAATAAGTGAAGTGGCTGGAATAGGACTTGGAGGGTGTGACACAGACTGTGTGTTTTGGGGGAAGGTAAGCAGCACACAGGAGCTGCTCTGTGATGCAACATGCTGCTGAGTGATGGGCTGCATGAGCATCTGAGGTGGCAGGATGCTGGAAGACAGCCCTGCAGTCTGCACCATGCTGGAAGTGCTTTGACTCTTGCTGGGAGCAGAATGCTTTCCTTTCTTAGAGGTGAGAGGTGTTATATTAATGTTGAGGCCGTAGGGGTTGACGGTCCAGGTGATGTCAGCTTGCTCGGCTCTCATTGCCTCCCACACTGGGAAGCTGGTGTTGGTGTCAGCAGGAATTTCAAAGAGGAGGAGAGACGGGCTCAGAAAGGTGACTTTGGAAGGCCTGGACACGGGTTCTGCAGCCTTGGCACTAGCAGACCACTTTCTCTTCTTTGCGCTTGAGCATAAAATGTCAGCCATGTTGGACTTCCTAACCAAGAACAATTTTAAAAATTATTTGTTGCAAACTGGAACAAACACAAGGTTATAGTGACATGGAGACACTGCAAATGAGAACAGAAATATTAACTAGCAGTTACTGTCATGAAGCTTCCCAGCTTTTGAGATTTGATGGTTAAGTTTTAAAATGGTTTAATAAAATGCACACTTTTTTGTAGTTTTAAACAGAACTAAAGCCCCGCTCTGTAAAACTCTTCACCAGCCACTTTAATACCTAGACCCACTCAACTGCTGCTCACCACAAATATCTACTCAGCCAATCACACAAGCAACATCCTGCTGAAGTGGCATAGTTTATTACCAGACAGGCCAATCTGAGTTTTTCTGAAAATTCTGATGTAAGGAAGGCAAACAAATAAACACTTTTAAGAACAAAGATGAGCATCTTTGAATTTACAACACACCTAAACCTTGAAGAAGACCGCACAGGGTCACATCCGGCTACAATTTGAAGACTGAGGCTTCAATTTACATGGGCTCACCAAAATATGAACAATAAAAGATTGACCTGACGAGTCTTTACGTTGTGACATTCAGATGGTGCATCTAAAAAACATGAAGGCAAGATGGAGCCAAAACCAGTGCCTCTGGTGGAGGTGATGTAAACATATGGGAGATATTTTCTCGGCACACTTTGAACCTATTATTAGCAGTTAAGCATTATTTAAACGCCTGACACGTCTGAAGGCAAAACAGGGTCCTAAGTAGTACTAGCATGGTGTACCTAATGAAGTGGTTGTGGATGGGAATAACTCTAACAAGCTTGCAAGTTCACAAATATCAATGGGTGTACAAGTGGTGCACGAAGGCTCAGGTGTGAAAAAAATGTTATATAGCTTTCTACAACATAACCTCTAAAGAACATCATAGAGCCTTTAAAACACGCGACTCAACCTGTTAGCTACATACACGGGTAGCAAGGTGAATGACTATCTAATAAACCGATTTAGCTTGTTAACAAGTTTGGCTTACGTTAACCGTGAGTCCGATCCAGGCCTCTAAACTTTGGAGTTGGAGGGGGGAAAAAAAGCAACTTAGAATTTTTAGGTTTATTGGCTTTAATACCTGAGTTTGCGCCATTACCCCTGATTCATAGCGAAAACGGGTTTTTACATCCGCTGTTGTTGAAAGTTGCGGATTTACACGTTTACTTTTTTATAAAGGTTTCTCTCATTGCAGTTTCTTTTACCTGGCGTTAATGGAGACACATCGGAGGTGGATATAATGCTTTAAAAAGCGGCGAGGACAGTTCAGTAGCAGTGCGTCACCCGTCACTTCTCACGGACTTGGTGATGACATGAAACTATGGCCCATCGACATTATTAATTACCTCGTATTTTCCGAAGGCGTCGATGGCGAGGAATTACGTAATTACAAGAGCACACGACAAAATTGATAAAACACTGCTCAACAAACAAGGCGACTTTATTTTTCTTAAAGCAGCTGTAGAGCCGAGCCAGAGCAATAATCAAGCTAAACAGCATGGGTAATAGTAAGGGAAAGTGGAGGAGAAAAAAATATACATTGTTCAAAAAATAAAATAAAATAAAGGGAACACAAAAGAAGACATCCTAGATCTGAATGAAATATTCTCATCAAATACTTTGTTCTTTACATAGTTGAATTTGCTGACAACAAAAATCACACAAAAATTATCAATAGATATTAAATTTAGCAACCCATTGAGATCTGGATTTGAGGTCAAACTCAAAATGAATTGGAAAAACACACTACAGGTAATGATGTAATGTCCTTAAAACAAGTCAGAATGAGCCTCCACGTGGCTTTATGACCCCCCTACAACTCCTGGGCATGCTCCTAATTGGCTCCTGAGGGATCTTCTCCCAGACCTGGACTAAAGCATCGCCAACTCCTGGACAGTATGTGATGCAACGCGGTGTTGGCGGATGGAGCGAGACATGATGTCCCGGATGTGCTCAATTGGATTCAGGTCTGGGGAATGGGCAGGCCAGTCCATAGCATCAAATAATTTCCCCTGGGGATCAATAAAGTATTCTGATTCTGATTCTGATGTCTTTGTCTTGCAGGAACTGCTGACAAAATCCAGCCACATGAGGTCTAGCATTGTCTTGCATTAGGAGGAAACCAACTGCAAGGGGTCCGAGGATCTCATCTCAGTACCTAATGGCAATCAGGCTACCTATGGTGAGCACATAGAGGGCTGTGAGCCCCTCCTAAAGAAATGCCACCCCACGCCATTACTGACCCACTGCCAAACCGGTCATGCTGGAGAATGTTGCAGGTAGCAGAACGTTCTCTGCAGCATCTCCAGACTCTGCCATGTCTGTCACATGTGCTCAGTGTGAACCTGCTTTCATCTGTGAAGAGCACAGGGCACCAGTGGCGAAGTTGCCAAGCTTGGTTTTCTCTGGCAAATGCCAAACGTCCTGCACAGTGTTGGGCTTTAAGCACAACCCCCACCAGTGGACGTCAGGCCCTCATACCACCCTCATGGAGTCTGTTTCTGACCGTTTGAGTAGACACATGCACATTTCAGGCCTGCTGGAGGTCCTTTTTGCAGGGGCAGTGCTCCTCCTGTTCCTGTTCCTGACTCAGATGTGCCGATAGAAATGAAATGTCCTGAATATCAAACTGGTAGATGGAGAGCTGCAACTGCAGAAAACTGGCAGTGGCTGGCTGTTACATGCAAGTACAGCTTACAATGTTTTGCACAGGTCTCAAGACGTCCACACTTGTGATCTGGACACCTAGTGAGCATGTTTAATTTATAGTGCAATATGCTGAAGCATTTGTAAAGGAGCAAGTAAAGCACTTGAGAGGCTTTTACTTCTCATGTTTCTTGCCTTGTCTTCTAGAGGAGTATGGATCAAGACGGTTTCAGTATAATGAGAGATAGTTGAAGATAAAGGGCAAGCTTTAATGCACAATTGCTCATGTGAAAACTATAAATGGAACAGTCAGACACCAACCTGCTGGCAGAGTTTGATCTCTGTCTTGTGAATGAAAGGAGACATTCAATATGAAATCTATTGAATATTTCACAACAACTAAAATGTACATAATTTTAACACACGGTGGCAAATCAATGACAAACTGACAACATTAAATGTTGCGAATTGTTCTGTATTTCTGTAATCTCCCAAGATAATAACAAAATGCACAACTAATTATTGTAGTTTTGAGAAAAACATTTGTTTCCACTTGAAAAGCTTATCACATTGTGGTTAAATTATAAAAAAAAAAGAAAAAAGTAATAATTGTTCAATTGATTGCGTTGTGTGTGTACTGTATCACATAACTTTTCCTCTAAAAAAATATTTACAGTGTGTAGAACAGAAGATAAAACAGGAGACCTGGATAGATTTACTCTCTACATATATGTACAGTAATTTCTTCCTTAAAATAATTATGTTATACTTCACAATTTGATGTCCTGGGAAACGAACTTGATATCCCCGAGCCCACGCTTTTTTACAACATACACAATTATTCCGTATCACGGATGAGATCCTCTCTTAAGTTAACTAGAGCAGCACATATCCTAAGAATTTTGTCTATTTTAGGAGCCATGCTTATAGGAACAATTTGTAATAGTATTTTGTCGCCTTTCAAACGTCTGATGGCTCTTTCAACATGGATTCTAACATTTGCAATCCGACGCGCGTATGTTACCTCTTCCTCAGTTAGCTGTCCACCTTTTGTTGTGAAAGGATGTATTAATGATCTAACTTTTCTCTCAAACAGCAGGTCTTTTATTGTAAAACTTCTATCTGCCATGACTTCATCACCAGGTTTGAGTTATGTTTATATTCCAGAGTCCATTGTGATAAATTTGAGTCCAGATTTCTGAGTTTCTGTAAAAGGGTCGCACTGCAACAGCATCGATCCGCACACCACTAGTGTTTTGTCTACTTTAAATATCTTTAGGCACTCTGTTACCAACAGACTGTTGCAAAAATACACATTGCGTTCCATTTTACTTATTTGAATCTATAAAAAAACACAAACGAAATCAGTTTGACAGTCACAAAGTAGTATTTTGGATCAAAGTGGTGATTTCCAAAGAGCTATTAGCCAAAACCTTGGCATATGTTAGCATGGTGCAGTGTGTGGTTAAGAAAAGAAAAGTGGAAACTGGAAAAGTGGATGACAAAAGAAGTGTCAGACCTGAAAACTATATAGAGCAGTTGAACTGTATCTGAAAATCATGTCCTCAGGAGGCAGGAAATAAAATCTAGCAAAGACATTAAAGACGTCACATATGACCAAACATATAGTCTCTCTCACTTTATTTGGCCACTGATTAAGAAAAAAAAAAAGAAAAGTTGAATTTCAGTCAAATTAATGTCTGTTTAGTTGCTTCACCTAAATCATAATCATTCAAATCAGTTTTACTTTATACATCGGTCCCTGGATCTTTTCCCCCAGATCTTGTGCAGCTGCTTCATGCCCTGTGGTTTGTGGACTGCAGGTCCAGTAAGGACAGGCTGGTGACACATCATCAAGGGAAGCCACAATACTTGCAAATGTTTTATTTGTAAATTAGCACTGTAAAACATGAGTAGTATGAGTAGTGCACATAAAGCACATTTGATGTTTTCCATACATCAGTAGTTAGGAATACAGCTTGGCACCAAAATAAGGGAGGGATGTGTAGACACTGACATGCATAAACCTTTTTCAAACTTACATTCAGACAATGATTTTTTACTATGTTTTTTAACCTCACAATGTATATGCTGATAATAAACCAATGAATAATTAATAAATCATTAATGCAAAAAATGCAGAAATTCAGGTTACCAATCACTGAACCTTAACTGTCTTGATCAATGTATTCATTGAGATTTGAGCCAAAAGAACACTGCATTAAACCAGGAAAAAAAGTAATAATCTGACATTTAATTTGATGAGTTTTTTCAAAGGTCACAAAGTAATTACGTTGCATTTTCAATTACACTCAGGGCAACTTCCGCTGGTTCAACCGTCAAAGGACATTGCTGACAACCCACCCAGAAGTAAGGAAAGACTTTCTCAGTGATCGCCTGTTTGAAGGTGTAGATGTGTGTGTTGTTATGCGGGTCATAGAAAGAAACCTTGCCCTTGTCACAGTCCAGCAGCACTCTGATCTTTTGCGGGTTCCTCTTCAGGTTTAGTCGCGTTAAAGGAGAGGTACCCGCAAAGTACATTTTGTGATAGAAGTACACAGACAGGTAGCCGTTTTTCTGGACTGAAGACACTTTCTCTTTCCTCTGGACAGATTCTTTAGCCACGCCGACAACCCACGCGGTATTATCTCCCACATTCACATCCCAGGCACGCCTTCCTGAGGTGAAGCCCTCTGAGCCCAGCACACCGGTGTCGGGGTCGAACCTCTCCGGGTTGTCTGGGAGCTTCTGTTTCTCATCGCTGTCACAGACGCTGGTGAAGTCATCTGACAGAATGAGCCATGGGGCAGCGGTGTTGGGATCCAGAGTGACTGGGGCTGAAGGAAACATGGCAGATTGTCAGCTGCGGTTACTGTGGCTGTAGTTCAGTGAAACATCTCAACCTTTTCTCCACCTTGAGAATTCATGACAAACTAAAACTGCAGAGTTTAAACCAAGCAGTGCATTAGGGTTCAACTTACTGTATTTGGCAATTTTATGCATCTTCTCCCACACATAAAACATCAAAGAGCCAACATGCTTGGCCACGTCTATGAGTGCTCCTGGAGGCATAATGGGATCTTCAACAGGACAATCAGCACTGCAGAAAACAAGAAAAAAAAGCAGGTTACATAACACATTATTGAAGTTAAGCAAAGAATAGAACAAATATTAAACTTTTCTTTACCTTAACAGTGTCCTCTTGCTGTTCTAAAAGACCAAATCAAAGGCAAATTCACTTTAGTAATTAATGAGGAAAAAAAATATAGTGTTCTTTCTTTAGTCTCATTTACAAACTTACATGAAGGACAGAGATGCCCTCCAAAGCGATCTCCTCCTCCAAAACTCTGATGGATTCAGACACAGATGCCATTTTTCTTTCTATATCTTCGACCTTCTGCTTCATCTCTTCGCTCTTCTGCTCTTCCTCCCGCTTCAGCGCATCCATCCTGGCGTTCTCTTCGGCGTGAAGGAAGTTGTGAAGTTTTTCAAACTCCTCATGGGTTCGCCTTTCCACAAACCGAGCCTGGACCTGAAAGATAATCTGCTTAAGTACGACTTGGAAATCAATTTATTGACAGCCAGTAAATAAAGCGACTTACTAGGAATTTCAACCCACAGTTTGACAGATTATCACTACACCTGAATGTAGGTCACAGTGTCTTCATAGTTCTTCTTCATTTTGTCAAACGCCTCTTTCTTCTCCTGCAGTGAGCTGAGAGCAGACTTCATTTTCTCCTGAGTAAATCATTCAAAGAAAAATTCATTAGAAAGTTTGATGTTAATCTCGCTTTAGGCTTGTAACATCCTTCAACAAAATGACTCATTACAGAAACTGTAAAAACTTAGTAAAGCAGCCCCAAGAAAGAAGACGTCATTATTATTATTAGTTACCTTCACATCCACAATCGCCTCGCCGACAGGACAACATTCATGCTGCTTATGTTTTCTTGAGGTGTGGCAAACCACACAGATAGGCACCTTATCTGACAGGCAATACAGCTTGAGCCTCTCCCCATGATCAGGGCACAACTCCCCTGGTTCACCGGGCAGCTCCTCTGCTGTCTCCTCCGGTTCCTCGCTCTCATGTGTATAAGACTCACACAGGTTCTTCAGGGTGAGACTGGGAACGGGATCGTCCACACTCTGGGTTCTGCACAGAGGACAGTCCCGGTTTCGTCTCTGTCGACTCCAGTACTGCTGCAGGCAGGATGCACAGAAGCTGTGGCTGCACTTGAGGACCACTGGGTCTCTGAAGATTTCGCAGCACACGGCACAAGTGAGGTCCAACTCAGGGAGATAGAGCTTCCCCGCCATCCCAAGGCTTTGCTCCTGTTTTACCCTGAAACTGAAAGTAAGGCAGAGTTCAAGAAACTGATCAAACACAGGGGAAGTCACTCCCTTTTAATACCATAATCCGTTGTTCTGTCATCTGTTTACTGCATTCTGTGAAATGCAAACCAGCCTTTAAATGCAAATGAGAGAGTGATTTGTTTAAAATGAGAAAAGTCAGAGTGCAACATACCTCAAAGCTACAGTCTTGTGACAGCTGTATATGCGTAATGGTGAACACTTCCTGCTTCCTGTTATGCTGAGTCACTGAAAGGAGGTGGAGTCTCAAAGACAGCAAGCATTTTTAACCCTTCACTAACCCACAGACCCGATAGTTTGCGGGTGAGGAAGATGAATATGAGGCGTTTTCTAGACTAATAAAGGGGCGAGGAAAAACAAAGACATAACATTCCAGTTAGATTTTCAATGTTTTTCTATTTTATGTTTAAATTAAACAATTTAGAGAGAGAGAATTCAGTTGCAACAAAAAGTTCCCACTTGTATTTCTGAATGGATTGCTTAAAGTACAGTCTGATTTTATACAGAACTGAAACAATGAATCATTTTACTGGGTTGATCTTTGGGACCTCTAGTTACAACTGTTAGCCTTTCTGTATGTGTAACTGTGGGCATAATTTGATTGTTTTGGCTGTTTCAATGCCCATGTCAGTTGCTTTGTGGATGTTTAATTACTAATTAATTTATCTGTGCATAGATTACGGTCCTAGAAGTGCTATTGAACACATTGGCTTTTCAGACAACAGTATTTCCCTTTGCCTTTACTTATTTGCATTAATTAAAATCATTCTTACTCATTATTACTCGAAAAGTCGATGAATAAGAAAGATTTCTTTCAGAATTTGACCTCTTAGAACTGCAAAAATCACACCAACATCAGAACATGCAATCTCGATTTTCCCAAAGAAAGAAACACTTATATAAACACATTACAACTGCTGATATAATTTCCCTAAAAAATTAAGAACGTCTTTTGAGTTAAACACATCTTCCATCTTATATACATTTGGTCTCAACCTAAAATAACCAAGCACATATTTCTGTCTTTGTTACTTAAAATAACTGTATTCAAATGAATACGGATACTTATCTCCAAGCTTTCCTCTTTCCCCTCTTGATAACAACTTTGTTGTGGGTGATAATTTGTTATAACGGGCATTACACCCTTTTGGATTTTGCTAAGCTTTCCAGGTAAGCAGATTCAACACTAGAAAATCTACCCATGACTATTGGAATACAGCCAGCTCCACATCTAAGCCTTGCCAAATAACATCAGATAAAATCATCTAATCTATGCATCTAATCTATCTATTGAAACTTGTGCTTAGATATTATATAATTTATAAGAGTGCTTGTAAGTGTGTGCGCGTGTGTGTGTGGACGGGTATTAACATCTTCGTGGGGACCAAAAATTGGAAGTTTACTATTCTCGTGGGGACCGACGGCCCTTGTGGGGACCAAAATCAAAGTCCCCATGAGTTTGAAGGCATTTTTGAGACTCAAAATGTGGTTTTAGTGTCAGGGTTACAATTAGGTTATGGTTAAGTTAACCGTTAAGGGTAAGGGTCAGGGTTAGGCATTCATTTCTGATGGTTAGGGTTAGGGTAAGGGGCTAGGGAAAGCATTATGTCAATGAGATGTCCCCACAAGATATGAAACACAACGTGTGTGTGTGAGCTCTCATATTGATTATTGAGATATTGATTATTTAAAAATCTAAACACAAGAAAGGATCATTTATTTCTATTGCTATTCAAAACTGTATGCCAAAAACTAAAAAACCTACATCCAACTATCTTTATCAACTTAAATCTAGCCCTTTCTCCATATACAGTCAACATTTACAGCTTTTTTTATTTAACTTAAGTAGCCTCTCTTTGGTAATATAACATGAAAAGCTTCATTAAATGAAATGTCTTCATATCTCCACACTTGACCCATAGATCAATACTGGTAAGACCATCTGATCAAACAACTGTAACTGGGTTTCAGCAGTTTCAATTCAGGTAAGATGCCAACTAATGGAAAACTACAATAAAAGTTTTATCTTTATATATAATGATGAATGTCAGCTTCTCAGCAAATTATAGAGTAGAATGGCAATTTTACTCACTGTAAATTCATTTTCTGCTTGTTACAAAAGGTTTATTATAAAGGGAGTGGCCAAAGAAGGTCATTTATTTTTTTCTGCCTTTAATTTACCAACAAAAATAAAGCAGTTTGTACCTTGCTGGTTTTCAATTTAAGATCATCTCATTTGATTTTCTTTGCATGCTAATAGGAAAACTGTGATGTTAACGTTTAGTCATGCTCTTATTAAAATGCATAAAAATTCTGAAAGCTTTTCCTTAATTTGGAACACATTTTTTATGATAACAAACAAAATCAAACACACAGAGGCAAATAATCTGATCACCGGGGGTTCTTTTTGCTTGATAAATGTGCCAAAGAACTTTAGGTCATCAATGTGTAGCATCTCTTTATCCCCATTTTCCAATTCTCTCCACTTCTAGTCCACTTGAGCGCATCTCCAATCACCACATGACTACTGTGACTGTGATTTAAAAGGAACTAAAAATAGCAGAAACTTTTAGTTGTCTCCATGAGAGAGTTGCAGCCCAATCGCCTGTTGTGAAGTGATCCTGGTACCCCACTCTGATGTGTGATTAGCGGTCTGGACTCCTCACCAGGTCAGCACTATAATCACTTCAATTATTGTGAATGCTTTGGAAAGAAAGCACTTCAGTGAGTCATTGCATTTGGCTTTGGTCTGCATTTTAAAGCAGGACAGAAAGAACTGTTTTTAGAAAAGTAGGAACAGACCCAAGTGGCTACTAATATTTGCCAGAAAAGTTAATATACTCCTTGAAATTGGTGCTTAGTGGAAACGCAGCGCCTTTGCAGAGGCATGTAGGACAAATGGAACTACCTTTGTAAGTCAAAGATTTTGCACCATTCCTAAGATTGTACATGCTTTTTGCCTTTATATTAATTTAGAAATGCCATACAATGGTATTGATGACATGCAACCGTTGATAATTAATTATATTTATACAATTTGCAAAACCAATGAACAGATTAATTTATGGTTAAAATAACACTGATGGATACTGAAACAATACTTGCTGCTCTAAGAAACTATAAACATGTTAGAAGTTTCAAATGCTGCAGTTGTTAGGTTTCACCTGGGCTAATTTGAGATACTCGACATCTTGCCTTTTTTTTGTGGTGCTGGGGCCTTTTGGAGCATTTTTAGTGCAATTAAATAATTACATGTAAGCTTAAAAACACTTATCTTGAGTCAGGGTCATTCCACACTTTTCTTAACAGTATTTCAGATACAATTTAAACAGTTTTTTGTGAAATTCTCTACGGAAGCTCAATCCAAAATGGCACATGACAGAGTAGTTG
>VUQR01031061.1:17019-27549 GCA_015108515.1 Hemichromis elongatus
AGCTGCAAAGTCTGTTTTACAATCCAGTACTATTAAAAAAAAAAAAAAAAAATGGTGACTGTGTCCATTTATTTAGTCCACGGGTAATATATAACATGCTAATATGTACCAAGTATCAGATCAGAGTCTAAGTACTGAAGGAACTAAATGTTCGTGTGGTGCCACAATTAACTCAAAGTCAAAAAGATCACCAAGTTGTTACAGTAGGTGATACATCCATATTTAATCAGGTATTTTTTTCCCCTCAGCATCAACTGTCAGCCTACTAGTATGGCAATAAACCCAGTTTACAGCAGCCTTTTTGACATATTATAGAAGGGTAAACATTGGTGTAATTGATAAAAATTAATTATAACCCCTTCTATTCAGAATGTCACCATCATTCCTGTGAGCCAGCGTGCACAATACCAGGGCCCCAGCCAATTTATTGGAATGGTGAAATAGTTAATGTGTTAATTACATCCACATTTGGCTTGCAGTGACATGTCAAACCCGAGTGCTGTGAAAAGGGCCTATTTATCCTCAGGGTGCTCGAATGTCTGAAGAAAATTAAAGGAAATCCACCTGACAGTTGTTGAGATATTTGAGCGTGAAGTAAGTTGCTACAGCGCCTTGATTTTGTTGTACACTCGAGAGTCCTTTTTTCAAATTTTGACCCAGATATGGAGAAGGGGTTTTTGCTGATTAGATCAACAACCTCTGACTGATGGAGTACACGACTCAGCTGTCACTTTCAAGAAAAAAACTTAAGTATGAAGTCAGCTTTGCAAAAGTTACAATAAATTGTTAAAATTCTCTTTTAGCACTATGCTTTTGTAATAAGACTGGTAACACAGATGGTATGTGTGCCATGCATAAAGTTTCTAGCAGATGTTTCTGTTATTTTCTTCATTTCCAAATGACAGAATGTCTACAGTGTTGCAGTTTAGTACAGAACATTGCAAAACACTATGTCTTTATTAGCATGGACTGCTCTCCTAATTATACTGTGGGTTCAGGGAAAGGTTTTAGTGCTCTGTGGAATTATGTGGCTTCATATATTATAAAATGAAATTATATCCCTGTTCTTGTGCGTCTCCATACGTCTTTACATACCAGATGTTGTTTAACTGGATCTGGGAGAACATCTGTTTCATTTTGGCATTTCTGAGGCATTTTCAAGTTTGCTTCTGTTTTTATTTATAAGGAAGCCAGCTTCTTTATTTTCACATCATAATCGGCAGTAAAATCTGGCAACATCTCACCAGTAACCGTTTTATATTGCTGTAACCAATAAACACCACTAGATGTCAGGATATACCCACCTATGACATCAAATAGCACGCTAGGTACTTAAAAACACATATGCTGCACTATCAATGCAGAAAAGTTCATAATAGCGTTGCATTCAAATGGCTTGAGGCAAACTGACAAATATCAGAAAATAGGATATAATCTTCTAGTCTTATCTGACCTGGATATTACTTTAGAAAAGAAAATCTGCTTTACCTCAAGATAAAGCAGTTAAACGCTCACATTTACCTGGATGTCACCCTCTGTGGCCTCTGCTACTCTGTAAATTGGTTGTCAGCCAGTGTGACCCGGGCTAATAGTGATTCATTATTGCCCACACCCAGTCAGTGTTCACAGAGAACTTCATCTGGGCTGAGGGGAATGGGGGAGGGATCGGGGGTGGGGTGGGCTGTGTCACTCCCTGAGCATCTAATGAGGACAGGCAGGGTAACAAACCAGAGAGACAACCTCAGTCAGACCCGTCTCACCACCTGACACTTCACACCAAGAAGCGGGAGACGAACTACTCCTTCTTTGTAGGTCGACGGAAGTATTGATGAGAACAGCTCAGGAGGAAACATTATCAGCAAAGCAGCGGTTTCATATTTATATTGCTCCTGTGCAAGCTGTTTACACATACGTGGTAGTTATCCTCTTAGTTTTCCTTTCATCATTCATATGCATTTCTATGTGTTTTTCTGACAGTGTGTAAATTTTGTTTTAAGGCACCACTTTCTCACAAATCAAACATTTTTCACCTTGTGCTTGAAACTTTTCAGACCAGAGCATCACACATATTAGTGGTGTGCCAAAAAGGTGCAGTGTTGCCCAGTAAATGGTTTTGCACTGTGTTAAATTAGCAGAGTAAAAGAGGACATTTAGACTCAGTTTTCCACCAGGAAATTGTGATGCAAGTCAGTGACATTCCCTGTGGTCATTTCCAGAAGTAAGGTGTTGAGTCAAGAATCTGTGCTGACGTGTTTCTTTGATTTATGGGCGTAGTGTTTCGTTGTAACAACAGCAGGCATATAGACATGCTCGGTGTGAAAGAGTTAGACCTGCTGAAATTGCACGTATTTTCCTTAAGACGTGGCAAACGGTTCACCTGTTTTGTAAAAGGATAGTTTAATAAATGTGAATGCTTGACTTCTCTTACAGAAAGGGTTGCTTATGGACTGTGAATGAAAATTAGTGTGTCACCCCTGGTTTAGACCAGCAAAGGGCAAGCCAAAATTTCACCTGTATTCAGATATGCGCAAAATAGCCTCTATGCTATCTGACACGTCATCATTTTTTTTTTCAATCCATCTGTGGTATCTGGAGCAAAGAGGGGTTTTTTTTTGCAAGAATGTCACTTTTTCCTCTTTGTAATCCTGCTCGCTGTCAATCATGGCTTCTGATGTGTCACGCTCTCATAACTCCCACCAGCTGCCGGGATGGACTGGGTTTCCCTTTTTTGAAGGATTATCTTAGCCATAGCACAGTGCACACACACCAACTGTGTGTGAGGGTTCCATCTACTTCATTTTCCTGCTCATCAACATCATTATCATCATGACTTCAAATACCTCTGGACCCTGCTTTTTTTTGTGCATGTGCATGAATTTACAAAGCTCCTCTCATACAAACAGCTGATACATAAGCCTATCATGCATGTTTTTAGACAACAAAGACTAAAGCTTATGCAGCACAGGGTTGCACTGTTGTTGGAGCCCATCACGGCTGACATAGACTGAGAGACTGGGTGCACCATGGACAGATTGCCACCCCAACAGACAGACAGAGCACATGCACACCTACAGTGTCACCAGCTAACCTAACACGTCTTTCGTGTCTTTGGACTATGAGAAGGAGTCTGAGCACCCAGAGGAGACCCACGCAGGCAAAGAAAAACATCTTTGTACCAGATCACTTAGATGTCTTTACCTCAGTCCTCGCCTCCTGTGAATTTCTGCCCACTTGTCTTTCTGAGCAAGAGGGCTGCCTCTAAAATTCACTTCACATTCAGCCTGACCAGTTGCCAGCATTTATATCAAGCTGCCTTTCTGCATTAAGCTCTGTCATGTGTCAGTATGTTCAAGTCTGAAAAATCGTAATTTACTATACAAGCGCCCCACTGTGCTTTTTGCATATAAGCCTAGTTGTATCCGACAGATAATAATATTCCTCTTAATATTGAAATTCCTGCAGTGCAAAAGATTACAGTGAGCTCAGTCAGTGCATAGTGTGGGGAAGACACTGTAAAATTAATCTCCTGGTTTATTCATAATTGTAAATGTTACCAGAGAGAAGGCAGAGAGGAAGAGGGACATAGGCACCAGAGCCAGATTATACTTTGTGCCATATCAGTACCATTCAATCTTTTCAAATTAAAACGCGGTGCACTGGCAAACCATTTTTCATGCTCCGCACATTGCGACTGGGAAGGAGGGAGCTTCGTCGTCAAAGGGAAACGCTTTAGCACATTCATTTCGTCGAAGGGTGCTTTTATTTTGTCTCTATTTTAACACATGAATTGAGCGCTCCATGTAAATTGGATTAAATGCCCAATTTCACCACAGCTTGCAAGGCACAAGGCACTCTCAAAGACCAGGTGCCTTTTTTTTTTTGCGAGTGGGGGTGGGGGTCACATTTTGATTTCACCTCCTGGTAATGGTTGAGAAACTTCACAGACACTGTAAAGCGTGTGTGATGTGGTAACGTTTGGGTCTTTTCCCAGCAAGCAATTTTCAGCGTGTATATGGAAGTGTGTGAGGGAAGGGTTGACCGAGAAGACCCACACACATACCCACACCTGAATGTGTAATGCAGCCACACCGACACATAAACACACTGACATTTTCACACATGCAAATGTGTACTGAATTGGAGGTAAATTTGATCTTATTGGAGAGACTGCTGGAAAGCCTTGGGCTCAGAAACCTCCTTGAATCTCTGGAAGGTCGCCAGGCTCTCCAAATTCACAGGAAAACCTTGGTTATTTCCCCTCCCTCTCTCGCTCGCTCCCTCACACCTGCACCGAAACCACTGAAATTTAAAGGAGTGACATCAATTCAATAAGCTCAGCCTGACAGGGACAGAGCAATACACCATAACACAGCTGCTCTCTCCATCTTTTCGCTAACCCATTTCCCCTCCTGGCTTCCTCCCTTCCCTTTAAACCCTAGCTCAGCAAAGCAGCGTGATGACAATTTTGTTTTAGCCGGATGAATCTGCTGCCTGTGATGACCCAAATCTTTATTAAGTTTCTGTCACGTTTTTGTCACTTCCCTGCTATCGCAAATGATATAGAGAGAGTCGGGAAATTGTATCCGTGTCAGAGAATTGCTCACAATCATTTTCTGTTGAAATTGAGGTATTTGTTTCTTTATTTCACTTTGTTTTTTGGTGGGGGGGGGGAGGTTATCTTCTCATCGTTTCATGCCATCTCGAATAGGTGTATCAGGATAGCACCTCTGGTCCTTTTAGTAGTCGTACAAATGAATGTCAACTAGATGAAGCGGATCAAACTGTAAACACGCGAGTGAAATCTTTTAATGGCTGTGTGGGGCTGTTGCAGCACGAGGAGGACGCAGTAACCATCTATGTGGGTCATTTGGCTCAGCTTAGGCTATAGCCGTCTGTCACCATCGATGTGTCAAATCAGCTGTGGCATGACATGATCGGCTGTGGGGCCGAAGCCAGGGATCTCAGGGGTAAAGAGACAGAGCAACATTATTCATCTCAAAGCCTACAAAATGCTAAATGTGATCATCAGGGACATCATGGCTAACCCTATTAGGCGTTTCAAAAATCCAGTTAAAGGACCTTAGAGAAAACATACACCTGTATGTGGTTTTGGTCTCCAGGAATAAATTAGCCCCAGACCTCCCTTCATTTCATCGACTTCAGGCAAGCCTGTTTCTCTTTGGGTCTCAGATGGATGTGCCTGCTCTGCCATTAAGGCACCCAAAGCCCCTGTGTCACGTGGCAGTGTGCATTATGAGCTGGTCTGGGAGATAGATATCACCCCAAATGGGTCTACATCAGACCAAATGTGAGATATGAAGTGCAGGATGGAGGCTACAGGATCCCACTGACCCCTAGAAATCCATCAAAAATCATGTATACATTTAGAAGTGAATACCTCTCCTTAAGGACATCTTTTTAAATAATTTAACAGCTCCAGAAATGATCCATACTTTTCTTTTGTTACTCACTCCTTAAGGCATCACTGGACTCATAATAAAACACATATTATTGGTAATACCATGAGTAAATTTCTTTTTCTTTTTTTCCTTTAGAAAACCGTGTCAGAGATTTGAGTTTTAACATATATTTTTTTAACCTGTGGTTCTTTTCTTTTTCACACAAGGACCTCACACTATTCACACATAAATTATATTAAATTAAATATTAAATTAACCAGACAAGCATGAATTTAGGCTGTGGGAGGAAATTGGAGTACCTGGAGGAGAACCCATGCTGGCACACACAGAAAGTTTTCACCCTTCCTTCCCCTGTTGTTTTCCCATTTGGACTTTCATTTCTGGAATAAGGCTGGAAGTAATCAGAATGTATGAACGGTGTTATTCATTCATGACTTGCAAAAAAAGAGATTTTTTTTTCTTTTTTAATAATCCCATGTGACTTGTTTGTCTCACTCTGTTAATATTTGAATGTTCATTCACTTGTTTTTTTCCTTTTACAAAGTAGTTACAATTCCTCTAAGTAGGTTGGCCAAATTAGATTCATCCCTGGAGTCTTTTGGTGTGACACCCTTTATTTTAAAAGGACTTTTGCATCATCGACCCCTGAACCAAGCTGATAAGGAAACTGCAACAAGTCAAGAATAAAAGCTCTTTGCTCAACTGTCTGGGACTTCAGAGTTTTCTTCAACATCTTCATTGTATTGGTCACTGCATTTGTTTGCACATGTGTTCGTCAGTATGTGTTTACTGGGAGAGATAAAAGTGCAAACAACCCACCAAAGTGTGATGCACATGATTCACTTGATAAAATGCTCAGATAGTCACAATCCTGACAAAAGAGCGGGAGAATACAGAGCCTACTTTAACACACATGAGAGCTGCTGGGGTTGTCAGAAGCACTTCTTCAGGTTCAAATATTTGCCAAGTTTTTCCTGATAGGACTTTTTGAGACCTCAGTACTAATTAACATTCCTGTGGCTCCACACATCAGGATGACATCAGCCGATGAGATTAAATTATTATTTTATTTCCTATCTTAGCCAAAAGGGAGGATTTGAATGATATAAATCCCCATTGCCAGAAAAGGATTGGAGCTTTCACCATACTTAAAGGTGTCAAACAGTCCGAGACGGCACTAATCCTGTAATCTGGCCAGTCAGCAGCACTGCAAAGGTCCTTACTACAGGATGTACTGCGCAGGCAAACACAGTCTGATACAGAAACACCACCCAGCCACAAAGGCCACAGCTGCTACCAGACTAACCAGCAACACCACCCACCCCTCGTCTGTGCTGGGATGAAGCAGAGGGATACAACAAGTTGGGATCTTTGTCCTCAGCTGAAGTCAACAGGTGGCAGAAAATGAAGTGAAAATGTTTTGAATGCATTTGTGTAAAAGTAAAGCTTGTTTGAACTCAGGCTTTTCATGGTCCTGAAAATAATCAGATAAAATCATGCGCATGAAATAATCCTCCTTCATTTCTGGGACTATGGAAAATCATTGAAAGTTCCACAGGTTTAGTTTCAGTTAATTTGCAGATGACTGAGTTCACTAGCTTTAGTTTAGTAAAATAAATTTTTTTTAACATTTTTTTAAATATTGTATTTAATTTTGTTGTATTTAGTTAGACACCTTGTTCTAGTTTTTAATTTAAATTAATAATAATATTGGTCTTCATGAGGATCATTACCTGGAATACTTTGGACAAGTTTTAAAACTATGTCCATTAAACAATAATATTTTTTTTTGCTTATTTTGAAATCTATGTCCTTCTAACCAAACCTAAATTAATCGCCATCGAACGCATGCTAATGCAACAGCTGGCAGTATAAGTATATAACTCTATAGAAACACTGGTGGATCAAACAGTAACGCGTTGCACAGACTGATTTTAAAAAAGGAGATAAAGGCGTACACTTGTGAGACAAAATCTCTGTCCACATGTAAACCAGAATTTCATTGTACATGTACATTGATGATAAAGGGCTATTCTATTCTGAAGTTTCTGAAAATCTTCACTCTGGAAGAAGTTTTTCAAAAGCTCAGTTGTTTAAAACTCAAATTCAAATATTCTGACTTATACTGTGAATTTGAGAAATACAAATAAAAACTGAACTGAGTTGACCTTTGCAAGAAAAGAAATTATTCATAAATACACTTAGCAGAGAATCATTTAGATAAACAGACACGGTGATAAGACTTTTTACTGAGGCCGGGGTTATATCAGCATACTGATTGCTGTGTTTGACAAACTGGTAAAAAAAAAAAAAAGCCTTTTGTAAGGTTAGATTCAAACCAAGTAAAGTCAATGTAAAGTTGGCAAAAGCAAAACAAAAAAAGGCCCGTGGAAGTCAGTCAAAACGACAGTAATCCGTGCTGCAGATGCCAATGCAGCTGTTTAAATACAGCTTGAGGTCACGGGCCAGTTAATATCGTGTGGAATGCCCAGGTGAAATAAATCAACAAATAACACTCAGATGTCGAGCAATTACCAGCTGAGATACCTGCCGAGACTGCAATTACCAGCCTTCATGACTGTTGGAGGGTTCACTGACATATTCTCAGGTTGTGACCTGTAACATGATTGACATCTATAAATGTGCTAGCTTTTTTTATTTTTTATGTCAACAACCTGTGTACTGGTGGGAAATTAACACTCGTTCCAGGAACCGGCATGTCGCCTCTTACTCTCTTAAGTATGGGGTAGTTGAAAACGTTCGGCGACATGCCCATGTTACTGGGAGACCACAGGCACGAATGCATTGATTACATCTTATGCTTAAGGACGTACACCGAATCGGATTACAGTGACTGTTTGTATCTTATTAGTGTGACATTTTAAACAAGAAGAGGACAGCGCCCCGAGATGACTCAAAGAATTGGCTGCATTTAAATGTCAAAGAACAAGGACTAATGATTTTTACGTCTTGACATGTTTTAATATGCTTATGAAAGGGGGGGGGTCTAGAAAACTGCAGGACGGCGGGTTGAGCGTAGAAGCTGATAAGAGACCTTTTTTATCACTGCAGTTCTTTTCAAGAAGAAGAGGAGACGCAGCAAACTCTTCAAGTGGAGCCCTGACTGAGTGCATTTGATGATAGCAATTGCATAATGAGGCTATCCTGAAGCTCCGCTAATTCTTGACTTGAAAAAGAAAAGGCACAGGTTTACCGTGGGCGAGAGAGAACAATGCCATGTTTGAAGTTTTTGTTGTGGTCCTTCTGTTTTTTTTTTTTCTTTTAAAATATTAACTTTGGAATGACCCAAATCTGTTGAATGTTACATCTTGTTGAATCCTGTTGTGAGTCACGTTAGCTTCCTTAGTACTGGTGCTCACAGAAGAAAAACATGACTGCCTCTAAACAACAGCTTTTTTTTGGGTTTTGAATGAGAGAATGAGAGACAATAATTCAAATTTAACCCTCAGTGATCGCTATAGTGTAGCCTCTAATGTGTCGACCATCTGTATTGACTCATACTGCTAGGACTGGTCTTGGCTTGTGATGAGAGGTGCTTAAACTGCAGCAAGTGCTCTAACCAGCCATCGATCCGTGGAGAGACGAGGTCTCGGTCGCTGTATTCGGTTGGGCCTTTTCAATTTTGATAAAACAGTGATGTATAGTTGGTGTACTGTAGGAGGGGTTGGTATAATTATTGTGTTGGTGTTCCCTTGGTGAGTTTTTTGTGAGATCTTGCAAAAGTTCATCTTTTTTTTTCTTTCTTCCATGTCCCCTAAGGGGCTCCGTAACATGGTATATCATGTTTAGGTAACTAGCGAAACCAGCGAGCTAACTTCCTGCTAACTTCTAACTCCATTAAATTTAATAAATTCTGTTTTCATGGATGCCTGGATGTTAAACTTAATTGTTACACCTGGTAAAGCAGCAACACTGATCATTTTATTAAAAATGAAATAATTTATACAGTTTTCTCAGTGTGCCTTAGTGTTTGTTTGACTTTAAGACCTGAAATGGGCAGAGTTTTGGACCCAGATTACTATGACTATTGTAGCCATAATGCTCCAACAATCAATCAAGTGGTGCAGCTTCATAGCTTACCAAAGTCGTACTTCGTACATTTTTTGACAGATTTTTGCATGCCGTGTACCACATAAAATCAGTTCAAGGTCAGTAAACACAACCAGAAATCATACATAAGGCCCAATGATGATTTTTGAGAAAATTTAAAGATTTTAGGTGCGCCTTATAGTGCGGAAAATAAAGTAAACATTTTTTTTTTCTAAAAGCCTGATGATCTATTTTCCTTCAGTTCAGGGCCCCAAACTTACATTAGGTTGCATTTGTCACTGGCAGCTGTTCATCTTGAACATGTTTCTAAATGTTGTTGCAACTCAGCCACCACAAAATGTACAGGAGTGTGGCAACAAAGGTATACCAATGCAAACACAAAAAATTATATCAATTATATTATAGCTATATTGATGCAGACTTGTACAAAGTGACAATACAGCATCACAATGGTATTTTACTTTTATTTAGGTATTTTACACATGCAAATTATCCAGCACAGTCGGAAGCCCAGTGGGAACATCACCACCTTTCAACATCACCGTGGGCGTGCACCAAGGCTCCACGCTGTCCCCGCTTCTCTTCATCCTCTGCATGGACACCGTGATTGCTGAACTCCAAGCACCCACCCTTGGAGGCTCCTCTATGCAGACCTTGTCTTCCTCACAGATGAATCCCGAATGGAGCTGCAATGCCAAACGCAGCCATGGAAGACACGCCTGAGTGAGTACGGGCTGAGGTTGAACACCATGAAGACTGAGTACTTAGAAGCTGGCCCCCAAACCGACAGCACCATTAGCGTCGATGGAGAAGACCTGGCGAAGGTATCTCACTACAAGTACCTCAGATTGATGACCATCAATGAAGGCGACATCCTGCCAGATGTATTAGCCAGGATTAATGTGGCGTGGATGAAGTGGGGCTAAGTCACCGGTGTCCTGTGCGACCGACGAATGCCCAACCGCCTCAAATTGAAGATTTACAAGAGTGTAGTGCGCCCTGTGGCCCTTTATGGATCAGACTGTTGGCCAGCCACAGC
>VUQR01031063.1:0-14152 GCA_015108515.1 Hemichromis elongatus
CCCAGGTTTTTCACTTGTAGTGAGGGAGATAGTGCAAATGCCTGTAATTTAGACAAGAGTTTCTCTCTCTGAGCCTCAGGACCGATGATTAAAACTTCAGTTTTGTCCTGGTTAAGCTGTAGAAAGTTTTCTGCATCCACGATTAAGTTTCATTCAGTTAGAAGAAATAAATACCTACATTAAGACACGCCAGTTGTTAATCCAACACATCTGCTGCTGATCTGTGTGTATTGTTAGAGTTTAGTTGGGATTCATTTGTGCGAGAGCTCTGATGCTCTCTGTAGACAAAATGATGTGCTGATGAGTGTCCTCTCCTCTCCTGTTATCACGACATTAGAGCAGAATTGGATTTTCTGCATGTTGGCGCTTCTTTAATGCCTCTCTGATTGGATCACGCGCTTCCATTACCATTACTGATGCTGTCCCAAAGGGCTAAACCACCATGCAGATGAACTCTCAGGTCAGTGGTAAACATGTAGCAATGAAATGAGAGAATAATCAACGTGTGACTTTCCAGCCGCTTTAAAATATGCAGGATAATAGGGAGGGAAGAAGAAAACACATATGGGGAGGAAACATGGCCACACCAGGCCAACGCTCAGTTCATCTGTTTGTGTACAACGCAAGTCAATGAACAAAAACCTGCAGTCATATTTCACCTGTGCATGTTTGCAGTACAAGGCATTCACTGTGTGTGTGTGTGTGTGGATTCTCATGACATGCTTCAATACACAGCAGTCATATATTTGCAGCGTAAAAACAAGCCCCGTTAAATCTGCCTTATTGATCCGGCTCGGCTTAAATATATAGCGAGACAATCGATCTCGCTCAGCAGAGTCAGTGTATCATCGTGCTGAGAGCTTGTAGGTGGAAAGGCATTCTTCTTGCTGATTTTAAGCACAAGGCTGAGTGAGTATCTGATGGAGAGATGATTAAACCCGCAGCCTCAGAGCTGCTTTTGTTCGTCTCGTTCACACAAATATTATGTCTGCTTGTAAGAGATGCAGTTACCCCAGAGTCACCGCATTAAGTTACACTTGAACTAAATCTTAATTCAACAACAATTTCAGTTTGAACTATAAAAAATATAATTTTCCAAACTTGGGTCCTTTGGTTTTCATCCTCTTTATAGTTTTTTTTTTTTTAATATCCTGAAAAAAGGTAAATAAGCTCAGCTTCTTCACTCAGAAGTGATTTACTTTGACGGCGCCTCCATGTGGTGACAAATGAGGGTTTTTTTCTTCAAGCCTGTTAAGGTCAACATGAGCCTAAGTGACGGATATCTCATGACCACACGCTGCGTGTGAACAAAGCTCCAGACTTCTGGAACAACGTCCAGACAAACACGACCATAAAGCACAAAACTTTATTGTACAATATAAAGCGCCTTGAGGCGACCGTTGTTGTGATCTGGCACTATATAAATAAAATTGAATACCAAACTG
The DNA here is from genome assembly GCA_015108515.1 of Hemichromis elongatus. Lineage (NCBI taxonomy): Eukaryota > Metazoa > Chordata > Actinopteri > Cichliformes > Cichlidae > Hemichromis > Hemichromis elongatus. The sequence continues at coordinate 1,446 of VUQR01031063.1, forward strand.
GTCATAGCAACTGTCAGCAAAGTGGTGGAGGGATTATGAGTGGACCACGCACTCCTCTGAACACCATAGTAATCAAATTTCAGGCCGTCTGACCTGCAACTCAAGTCTGGTCCGAACCGGGTCGTGAGCAGGACACCGTTCCAGAGCACAGCAGCAAATCTCCAACAGAACAACAGAAAAAGAAAGAATCAAGGTGCTACAGAGTTTAGATGCTACTGTATAAAAGCCCTGCAGGTCACTCTGAGGGACAACAGAAGAAAGCATCGCCAACAGCCTAAGGTTGCCGTGACACGCCCCCTGGTGTCAGCTACAGCATGTGCGTGAGGACACTACAGAAGTTGTTAGACTCTTTAACAAGCTCTCGATTCCAAGATCAGGAGAACGAAACTGCAGAGTTAACAAACTTTAAGACCTTTGGTTTTCTCTTCTTCCCACTTTCACGTTCATTCAGCGGTCAGGTTTAGGGACTGGAAGCAGCTTGGGCTGTGTTTAGGTTAAAACATGATCCCTTCATAACAGGAGCCCTGCTCTTTGGGAGTGCTAGAGGATGAGAGCTCCCCATGTGTGTGTTTGGAGGAATTACAACAAAAGTATCTGTAAGACTTAAAGACTCGAGTACAGACAGCTTCAGTATCTGACCCCAACACTGGTGCAGCGCTCTGTTCTCTCTTTGAAAGCTGCCCTGAATCTGTTGCTAAGGCTAATTGATAGCCAGAAATCAGTTTAATCTAATGAGATTAAGTGGAGCTAGATGAGGCTGAAAGTCTGGCTGTGACATGAACTGAGACATTTCTTAAAGGCAGTGAGGAGCAGAGTAGTTTTTCCTGCTACTGGGGTTTGTATGTGGGTAAACTTTAGTTCATGTCAAAAATGTTATACATAAGAGTCTTATTGCATTTCAAAAAGGATAATACAACATTCTAAATGAAGCTCCCGTTTCTATGTATGTAAAATCCTTGAGTGTAAAACTGAAAGCTGTCATGATTATTGAAACACTTAATGGAAGCAAAGAGGTGAATAGAAGTCCATGAATCATGTGACCTCATGCTCCAGTAATGAATGAATGTCCCGTGGGTCCTAGTGAAGGGACAAAAACACATGAACACACGTGAAGTGATGAGGATTCGACCCGACTCACATTGTCGCCATATTTCCATCATGTTTTCTGCGTTTCTTTGTTCTCGTCCTCCTGTGTGAGCTGACCGTGGACACGGACGAATTACTTTAAAGTCTTTAATCTGCAAATTTAAACTTTTTATAAGCTAAATGTTAACTATAAAACTTCCCAAATAGCAAAGCTGGAGCTTTGGCTACTACGTTCTGCTGTCTTATTCCTCAGTCTGAGAGGAGCTGTGTGCAAATGCTCCAGCTTTGTGGGATTTCACCTTTGTAAATAATTATTGTCAAGTGTTTCTCGGTCTGTGAGGTGCCCACACTTGAAAAAGACAAGACTTTGAATTTCACTCAGTTTTATTTTTGACCAGTATCAGGCTTAGTCAATTAGTTGGATAGTTTGTTGGTTAGGTAGTTAAGTGAAAAACCTTTAAACACAAAAAATAAAGAACATTTCATTAATCATGCAGATAAATTAAATGTATTATACAAAATACAAATAACATAAAATACACACTTCAGTAAGCCATTTAACTTAGACAAAAGTATTTAGCTTTAGCTACAGTATCATCAACCCAGTTTAAGTTAGCTCTGATTAACAGCCATTGAATGTAAAACTGAGTAATTTCAAACAAAAGATGAAACAAACTGTGGTTCTTAAATACACAAAATGCATTTACCATTGCATTTTACACTTTCATAAACAACTACATTTTTAAAGTATAAAGTTTAAGTAAATATTTTAATAGAGAATTTAACCAAGAATTTTCTTTTACAAAGAATTATTTTCCTTAAATTAAACCAAACATATGTACACTAGTTTTAAGATTTAACCAAGGATTTGGGGTAACTACTTTTAGTATTAACTAACATAAATATGCAGGAAGCACCACCTACACAAACAATTTAATCAAACTTAAACATTCATTTTAATATCAATATAATTGTTTAACTTAAATGCAGCAACAATTTCCCAAAGCATAAATACATTTCCACAATTGAGCTTCCATACTCCCAAACACATAAGCAGCAAACACGAGTCCCCAAGAGCTTACCGATAGCCCGTCTAGATCACAGCCTTCCTCACAGTGGAAAGTGGTTTGCGTTTTGTTTGCCGTCCTCTTAGTCTGCCACACACGGGTCAAATGACGGCTGCATGCATTTAAGGTCTACTAGGCACGCCGCCCTTGATTGCTTTAATTTAGCTCACCTGGCGGAGCGGCGCGCACCAGGCCGCGCTCAGTTGTAGATCGCACACAAGGTCTAATCAACGGCCACGCGCAGGCAGCAGCACAGCGCAGGTGGCGTGCAGGAGGAGGAAGAGAAGAGTAACAGCCACACCTACTAGGTCAGCGCGACAATTATTGTATAAAGCACAGTGACTGCTGCCTCTTTCTTTCGTTGGGCCAGGGTGGAGTCTGATTCCACTACTGAAGTACCTAAAAGTAGATTATTTTGGATGTCCGACATGGGGGTGACTCCTCTGAGCTAAGTCAACCCTGCCCTGAGGAGTTTATGGTCTCAGTCACTGGTTTCACGTCTGAAGGAATAAAGCATGAAGTTCATTTTGGAAATGATGGTCCTGTTAGAGATGAAAATATAAAGGCCGTGATGATTCAGGACAGGACTGCTTTGTAAAAGATAGATTGCTAAATGTGCTCCATGCTTGTCTCACCTGGTTTAAAACAGCAAAGGTGAAGTCACACAGGTGTGCACACAGCTGAATTTGTGTAAGTTCCCCACCAAAAACAATCATGCGCTGTCCATGGTGCTGAAGTTCTTCTCCTTTATGTAATATTTAATATTTCACTGTTTGCTTTCCCGCCACCACGCCGGCTGTGAGATTCCTGCACAGAAGCCACAATATGTCGGAAAGACCAGACACCAAAACCTGAAGAGCTGGAAGAACTTTAATTGCTGGTGTTTTGTTTTTTGTTTTTTTTGTTTTTTTTTTCGTTTGTAGGTTCAAGAATATTTTTGAGTTTATCGAGCAGAATAAATAGAATTTGGTGTCTGTAATCTGTCCATTTTTATCACGCCTTCATGGGGCATCACAATGAACTGATAGAAGTGGAAAAATGTCCAAGTCTTCTAGCATGAGCTCTTGAATCTCCAGGATCTCTCCTTCTGCAGGAATAACTGCCAACATAACAAGCAACAGAAATAAAGATCTGCTTTTGTTATTGGCAATAAATATCTCTACATTTTGTGTTCTCATCATTTCATCACACACTGCAAATGAAGATATTCATCACTTATTTTATTGAAGTGATGGGTTAGAGTTCAGGATCAGTAAAATGTAATAACTTACGAGATGATCTAAGCTTTACTCTGCTTCATGACTCCAGGCTGCAGTAAACATCCACGTTTCTCTTTATCAGTCTGTGAATATTTGTACATTTGTCCCCAGCATCTCCACACAGTATAACTTTAATATCAAGACTAAAATAATCCGAGCTGCTTGTTTATAAGCTCAGTAAAAGAGTCTGAAAGTGAACTTCAGCACTTCATCAAAGCCTGTAGGATTTGACGGTGGCATATACGGTTCATAAACATCACGGCGGAGGCTGCTCACCAGTAAAGATGTCACAGTTTAGGGCTGAGAATGGATTATGGGCTCAGCTCAGACTCGTGCTGAAGGTTAATGTTGAGTCGTTTGAAGCAGGTGTCCCTGAGACATCCAGAGATCCACACTCTGTCTATCCTGAATGTGCAGTAAAGATACTCATGTTAGAAAATGAGTGTTCATGCTGTCACATGTTGGGACTCCACATAAATGTGAAGTCATCGTAAGTCGGCATGTGTGAAGCAGCTCGAGGTTGAAGCCCTTTTCTCTGTAGAAAGTCCTGATCTGAAGACTCCAACAGCTGCACTGTTTGCAGAGGTCCAGCAGCCTGTTCGGTGGCCTTCGCTCCTTCATCCTCGCCCTTACTCGTCTTGCTCTCCGTCTCGTCAGCTGTCTGTCACCGTCATCGTTTCTGTCACATTTGCAGGACTTTATTTTATGCTGTTTGCATCTTGGTGATTCGTGACTTTTATTTGAAAGGCTTGCCAAAATAAAAATGTGACTTTATCACAAAAACCTTCTTTGTCAACCGTGTTTAAATAAGCCTTATCTGCTCTCTCTTCTAAAGTCATAGAAGCTTTAAAATCATCACTTACAGAGTCAGACAAAGCATTATCGAACCACTTCAGGCAGATCTGAGTTAACTACAAAAACAAATCAAATTACTTTGTGAAAGTTAATCACAGACGGAGAGGGTGACGTGTGAGCTGTGCGGCCTGACCTCTCCTTGTGTGATTAGTTCGTTTATTCTGAGGGCATCGACGGTCGTATCGGGACATTTCTCTCCAGGTTGTTCTGCAGATTGGAGCTCTGCTGTGCTCTGCATTAGCTCCGTTCTCCCGGAGCCGGGGGCTTGTTTGTGCTGTTTGCTGTCTCACATACTCGACCACAACATTTCCAAAAGTTTTGCAGTAATTACTCTTAGACAGACAGCGGCTGCAAACAAGGCCAAAGTCGGTACAACTTGAAGGTTAATACAAAACATTGCAAAGAAAAAATATCCCCAAACTAACGACCAGAACTCCTCCTAATGAACCTCCATCATTAACAAAACCAACAGCTCGACACCCCCTCCCCACCCTCAGCTACTGGCTCCATATCAGAGCTCATTCCTCACCGAGTCCACGATCATCACCGCAGTTTATCTGCTGCCGTTTTTATTTATCCAGCCTCCTCGCGTGCCATTGTTTACCCTGGAAGCGATGTCCTTGGACATTCATATGTCTCGGAAATGGATAATACCTGCCAAAATCTAATTTGCCCCCCTCCCCGACCTCCATCCCACCCTCCCTCCCCTCTTTGTCAGACCTTGTAGGCAGATTTTTTTGAGCCCACAGATAATAAATATCTGATCGGTGCTGCTGCAGAAGAGATTGATTACAGAGAGAGGGAAAAGCTGGGAAAGTCCTGGAAAAATCAACACACCAGGAGGAGGAAGATGTTATGTACAGGGTGTGATACTGCGCACACAGAGTGTTTGTCTGTCTTTGGGAAGTTTCAGCTATTAATCTCGAACTGAAACTGAAGGAATTATTGAAGATTAACTTAAGCGTGCATGTGTGGAGGACTTCATCTTTTACTTTACTTCTCTGTGGGTTTAAGGTCCGTTAGCTGGACTTTCCTTTAGAACAGACGTTGAAGGTCTTTGATGCTACAGATTTGCTTTCATCAGGTTTGTGTCATTAACAGCCTGCATACCTGGCTGATGTCTCTGTATTCTCTCCAATGACCAACCGAGGAACACAAATTCAGACAAAGAAAGACCCACACACACACACACACTCTGTCTGTATGTCTTCCTGCTTGTACGTCTTCGTGAATTTTTTTATTTTCCCTTAACAGTTTTCTTTGTTTTAAAAAACTCTATCCAGTCTAAAGTGTTTCCAAAGCCCCCAGTCCTGTCTCACAGGGAAGCTTTGTGGATCTGAATCATTTTTCAACAGAAACATGCAGTTTAACATCCACCAGGTCATGGTAGAACGCAGGTACGGCACCATCACAGTGAGTGATAAATGTGGAGACATCTCAGTGTGGACGACAGCAGTGAACAGAGCCGCCGTCTCCAGAGCCGAGCGGCTGGCGTGGCTCAAACTGTCGGGCAGCCACAGCGCGACACCCGGAATGTTGACACGCGGCTGAAAGTCAAAGCTGGAGACATATGAGGGACGGCGACTTTTCTCCCAGTGCAGGCATCTTCCTTCTTGATGTCTGACCCTGATCTCCAAGCTGCTGAAATATTCATGGAGCCTTCAGAAGATCTACGGGCCTGTTTGGGCAGAAGGAGCTCTCCTGAGCAAACATCCAGATTTGGTATATTCAGTTTTGCTGTTTCTGTGTCTCATTCTCCTCTTAGATTTTCTTCACTGCTCTTCTCCCGCTGTGTGGCTGATGTTTCTCGGCGTCATCCTCCCACTGACGTCACGCTTCAAACAGAATTCAGGATGATTTGCGTACTCTTCCTCCCGTTTCATGTCGGGGCGATGGCATCGGGAGAGACGGCGGCTGAAAGAAGTTGTGTGAGGGAGTTTTACCGCCTGAGGCGGGGCAGGGCGAGGAGAGCTTTCTATTTTGGTTGTTTCTTAAACACGAGTGTGTGTTGGCTCTTTTATGCTGTTGTTTCTTCTGTGTCTGGATCCAGGTGGTTTTGTTCCTGCTTCTTTCAAAGCACATTCCCCTTTTAAAAGTCAAACAATTCCACGTTATGAGCCAAAACATTTCTGTTTGTACCGTTTAATGAGGCAGCCTGGGTGAGATGCACCGGCACACATGCACAGTTCCTGAAGCACGAGCACAGCGTGAAGAGGAGGGGTGGGGGTGGGGGGGCTGGGTTGCAAAGCGGCTTGCAGAAGGCCAAACGCTGTACAAGGCTCTCCAGTCCGATGTGTAGACAGGCATCAGCTGATGGCACTGAGGTCAGCTGATCAGCCGTGTGACACCCCGGTCCTCTTCCGACACGTTTTACCAAAGCACGAGGCTCGCTAACCTCTGATGGTGTCATTGAGTTTACACAGACAGATTATTCTGTGATCTAAATGTTTCATTCAGTTCATGTCATTAATTCCTTATTCATGGCACACGCCTCATGTTTGCCTTTGTAAATGATGCTGCACAGAAACATGTGCTGAAAGGATAAATGAATCCTATTAGAACAACAGAGAGACGTTTTCAGTCTGAACCACTGAAAATGAAAGAAACTTGTCACAAAGTTGAACTTCTTCTCTACATTTGCTGCTCTGCAGTTTGATTCTCCAACAGAATACCTCTGGATTATTTACAGTTCAGCCCACACTTTGTCTCCTCAAGGAAGAGAACTACTAAACCTCTGTGCTGATTCCTACCTTTATGAAGGAGAATCAGAGAGTGCTCCATCTGGAGGGAGATCACAGTCCTCAGCGTCCCAGCGTGCTGGAGAGGAGCGTCTGCCTGCTCCCCCAACCTCAGCTTCAGGAGGAACGCTGTGCTTTGCTGAACTCTGGACCAGCTCGTCATCCTCTCTGGGATGTTCCATTTTGCTGTCCACATGTGTCCAAGTCTGAGACCACGCTCCTCAGCTTCTCCCAGGTTTCTGTTAATACATGTTATTTACTTGGTTATTGGGCTTTCCTGTCACACTGTGCAGTGCTCTTTATTGTTTGAAGCTGCTCATTTTCCCTCCAGCCTGACGGTTGGCTGTGTCTGCATGTTTTATGAGTATGCTATATCCCTCCACCATCCTGTATTTAAGATGAGGAGAACTTTATTTATCACGAGGGAAATTCTTTCATCATACACATGCTCAACGGAGCAAGACAAGCAGAGAAACAGAGGAATAAAGATATGCAATAATACACAATAAGAATTGTAAGATACAGTAGTATACAGTAGGGTAGTGCAAATATACTAAACAAAGTAACGATATAACTATATCGGGTTTGTTTGATAGAGTTCATTAGTATAACCTGTCAGGCAGACTTATAATAAATTAAGATTTCTGATCATTGCTAACTTTATTAAAAACGATAATACTTAAGCAAAGGTTTGGAGCTTTGTCTCCCCAAAGCAGGGCTGTAGACCTGAGGTGAGAGAGGCCGAGTTGGTATTAAACAGGAAACCTTTGAAAAACCTGGAGGAACCTCACAAAAAGCTCTGATACAGAAGCCACGCTGACTTGATAATGTGCAAGTTTGCCATCTCAAAGTTTGTGTGCTGGGACGCTCTGACAGCAGCTGCAGTGATGTTTGCCGGGGCACGGTGACATTTCCTGCTTCACGTGGCTCAGCGCAGCCCTGAGAAATCATAGTCTTTGAAGAGACTTCTCAAGTAATCAGAATCACTGGCTGAGTCTCTAAATGCTCCAATCTGAAAGATCCTCACAGCTGAAAGCAGCCTGTGATCCATGTTTGATGCTCTGTTTGGGCGTCAGCTGCCTGTGGTTGTCTGGCAAGAACAGATGAGCAAACGTGAGCTTCTAATGAAACTGATCTTTACTTCCACAGCGCTTTGCTTTCATTTTCCTCCGTTTCTTTCAGGTAGTTGTCATCACTTCATACTTAAGCAGATGTTTCACTAAACTTTGAGTCACCTGAAACCTTCACGGGGACAGTGTGAGACTGTCTGTGCAGAGAAGGGAATACAATATAGAAGTTTCTGATTAGCCAATCAGTCAATCGATGCTCAGATGGGACTCTGATGTCACAAAATGCACATCTGATTAATTAACTGACTTGCAGTAGATGTAAATCAATCAATCAATCAATCAAAATACTTTATTGATCCCCAGGGGAAATACTTCCAGGAGCCGACAAAGATGCAACCTGACAACACAAAGGAAAAACTGTCAAAACAAAACAAAAAAGCACAAAGTCCTCACAGACAGAAAACAGACGTGGCTGCTGTTCCCCTGATCTCTAAACGAACATAACTCGAATCAACAACCAATGAAATCAAGGCGCTTGTTCCTCACACACTGCTGAGGGCCTCTACTATCAGCCTGTTACATACTACAAACCTGCTAAGCACTGGGAAAATGTGACTCGTCGCTTCCTTTTTCCTCCAGCTGTTTCATAATAGTCACATGTCAGAGTTAATCTGTATTAGGAGGTTCTTTCCTTAACAGTATCCCCGGTAACATGGTCCTGTGCTCATCCAGAATAATGTTGGGTTTCAGATCTTCCCCTTGAAATTCAGGCCAATTTAGTGAACGCATTAAAGCAGCTTTAAGAAAAAGGATTTTCATTTGGTTGGATTTGCATTCATTTTGAAGGGGAAGATTAGAGAAGCTGACACACGGCTGAAACATGCACACAACACGAGGAAAGCTAATTGACAACAATCAGTGGCACTCTCTCCGCCGTCCTTTAGAGCCCATTCAGGCTCCTGCACCACCGTATGAACACGGATGAATGTGCCACAACTAGAGTTTCTACAACAGAGGTAAGGAGTGCAAAATTAGCTATAACAGCCCCGTTAATGAGGAAAAAATGAGATTTAAATCATCCAGAATGGCTGTATAACTGTTAAAGAAGCAGACCTGTTAGATCTGCAAGCCAAAGCAGGGCTAGACTGGAAAGGATTCAGGACCAAAAGCTGCAACAGTCAAGCCAAAAGCAGAACACACTGGTGACATCATGTGCAACCACCCGAGGTGTGCAGCAGTGACTGGGTGGAGGCTGGAGGTCCAGGGACCACCTCTGTGTTCATCTGCTGCAAGAACGAGTCCTAAAACCTCCTCTTCCTTCATGGCGTGGTTATAGATGCTTTAATGGCCCAAAAAACATGTAAATATCACAAAGTTTATAATATTTTTTCTGTTTGATTAAAAACAACAAAACGTTTTGGCACAAAGGGCATGAAGCGTTTCAGGACTCGTCTTTTTAGAGCTGCAGGTTTCTGTGTGCGGCTCGCTGCCATCGTCTCATCTGACACTTTCAAACAATCTCAAACATGATATTCTGCTGCGTCTGGTTCCACCTCCTTTAACAGTGTTTGGTGACAGCATCATGACCAAAGTTATCACAAGTGTGTTTGTGATAATACAGCCAGTCTCCTGATGAATCAGCAAAAATCACAAACTGAAATTCACATTAACATCTTTCATTAAACACAGAACATGAAATAGTGACGTATTTGCTGCAGGACAGAAATGTAAAAGCACACTGAGCAAGGCAGCAGAGGTTTTCACGAGGAGTCTAACCAGCTAGTAACCGTCTGCAGAGACACGCCGAGCTGTGCTGGTTAGGCCAGCTGCATCCATCAGTCTGCCTTTATGAATTATACTGCAGGTATTTGCGAACCTTCGATCTGACAGTGATGGCGGTCAGTTCAATCAGATGTGGTTGTTGTTTGCAGAAAGGTTGACTCACACCAGGTGACCTGTGTGAACCAATCAGTGCTCGCTGCAAGTGTTTGCAAATAGAATTTAATACAATCACCAGGAAAGCATCTCGTGCCAAAGAGGTCGCCGTCCCATTTTGTTTCTAGTGTGATGAGCCATCAGCTGCAGTGCCAAAATCTCAATCCGAGCCAGCTCAGTCTCGCTGAGTTCAGCTGAAACTGAGAGAAATACATTTTCCTTCAGAGGTCGGTCATCTGTGGTCTCTCTGTCGCTCCCATCAGCTCTCAGTCACTAGTTTTGATATCCAGCTCTACAAGATCTTGGTAAAGGGACTAGGGTTGATTGGTTAGGGCAAGAAAAAGAGCACAGATAGTAATAATGTTGTCATCATATTCCACACACAGCATCCTGGGACCTCTGCTCTGTGACAGTAGAAACCAAAAGTAAAAACACGGCTTCTAGTTTTTGGTTTGCTGATTTTCCTGCAGAACAACAAGAACAGAACGAATTTCCAGTCTTGAAAAGAATTCACTCTTTGTATTAAAATGTCAGCGTCATGTCTGTTACACACAAAGAGTCAGACGTTAGCTGAGCTGCATTCGTCTCCTAATCATTAAATCACTTCCTCTGTTTCGGTCGGTGAGCGAGGACGGCCTCGCTGCGTCTCTCCTACGTGGCGCTCTGGGCAGAACAATGTGGCCGAGGTGGACACTGAAGGTGTGTTTCAGAGCCTGTGGTGTCAACACGAGAGAAACAACGAGATGGAGAGGCAGAGATTGCAACAACGCCCTCAACTGCTCGGCGTGATTAATAGCTGTAATATAAACCCTCATAAGAGCTCAGCTGTATGTGACGCACACACACATAACTCTACATAAACAGGCTTTTACACACAGACACACAAAGGCATGAAAGCTCGCCTCGAAGGCAGAATTTCCCCACTTCTACAGTCTTCTAACACATTTCCAGCCAACGGTGCCTCGTTGTTCCTCCTCAGACCGGCGTTCATCTGCTGCTGTACAGTGAAGCTGTGACAGTTCAAAGACTCGTGTTGCTTTAGAGGCAGAACAAACAAATGTTCTCCCGCAGACCCCCCGAGGTGTTTCCACTTCTACATTTAACCTCTCTCACCTCTTCAGGTGAACACACAGGCCCTGGGGCTGCGCATCAACCAGAGAAGAGTAACAGAAGAAAGCATGTTGCGTTTATTGGACGCTCGCTAACCGACCGGCTCGCTCCGTTTGATCCACACTCGCAGACCTAAACGGCTGCTGGATGCTGTGTAATGGACAGCAGAGGATGCTCCTCTCAGAGTGAACACAGCCCACACTGCTGGTCTCATAATGATGTGAGACGCTTTGGCTCATTTTATCTGGGACGAGTTTACGATCTGTTCTCCAAACTCAGGTTTACTGCTGCGTTTAAACCCCGATAATCTCATTTCAAACATCCTTCACGTCAGTGCTGACTACTCGCCCCATTTAATGGATTTAAAAATTATTTGTATCAAAAAATTTAAAAAGAATAAAATACTTTAATTACAGCAAGGTGGTGATGTGAGAAGCTTAAATATTATATTTTTCATATCTGATTGATCCTGCCGAACTTAAACCCTGAACTCTGACTTATTTGGATTTGAATGTCATTTCATCAGGTTTTAGATGCTGTAATAGCACAGCTGCTCCACTACAGGCCCTCAGCAGTAGCTCTGAAACCTTCTATAATCAGTGTTGTGCTGCACTGACCTGTGCTGTCGAGGAAGTGCCATTTAAAAAAAAAATGCAGTTTTAATGCTGATTGCTGCAGAACTATTACTGAGCTGACAGGCAGAAACTCAGGATCACAGGAGAACACAGAGCTGAGCGTGATGACTGAAAGGATCAGCGACACTCAGACAGTTTACACAAAAGGTAATTAATGAGAAAATAGGTGGGGGGCACAGCTGCAGACCCTTCACACAGAGAGCAACACTCACCACAATAAAACAGGAAGAGCCAAGAGAACGGGAACAGAAGCCAACAGAAGTTTCAACATCTGCCCAAACTTAGTATGGAGTCGGTTGTGTTGATATAAGAGCTTCCATTAAGAGAAGCCTCTGCATCCAGTGACCTGCTACGAAGTGCAGCAAATCCCAACAACCACACAAGCTTTGATGACATCCCATTCTGTTAGTATGGAGTTAGCCAGAGCCTTCAGTTTTCAGGCCCCTCTTCTATGGAACCAGCTTCAGTTTGGATTCAGGAGACAGACACTATCTCTACTTTTAAGGTTAGGCTTCAAACATTACTTTTTGCTAAATTTCACTATCTGGGACCACATCCTCAGAGCAATGAGTGATGGAGGATGAGGAAGTGAGACTGATGCAGCGGTTTGGGGAAGGCCTCGAAGGGGACTGGCGACGGCTCCCGGGCCTGGCAGATCCCCGTAACTAACGAGAAGTGAAATGGAGGAAAGGAAGAGAGGAAGGGGGGGAAAAAAAGGAAAGAAAAAAAAAAAGAAAAAGAAAGGGGGGGGGGGGGGGGGCATGGAACTGAGAATGCGAGTGAAGGTGAAGGGAGGCTTTTTTTAGCCTGGCCGGACGGGGCGTGAAGGAGGCGTGGTCCCGCTCCTGAAATTCAGATAATATCTCCACCATATAGTTAGGGCTGGACCAGGTGACCCTGAATCCTCCCTTAGTTATGCTGCAATAGACGTAGGCTGCCGGGGGATTCTTCC
>VUQR01031064.1:0-12707 GCA_015108515.1 Hemichromis elongatus
TGCACGGGGCGGAGCTGTAAAGGTAATGAGGGTAGAAAAGCAGCGGGTGAGAGGGAGGAGAGCACAAGGAGAGCCGTGAGATGCAGCTGCAGATACAGCATTATCAGGCCGGTCTGATTGCTCCGTGATGGAAGGAGAGATTGCGGAGGAAACGGCGAGCTCTGCCCATCGTTCAGCCGGTGCTGGCATTACCCCTGCTAGCCATAACAGCCGACTGCCTTGGCGCCAAACATGCTGGAATGCACGCTCACAAACACACAAACATACTGTATATGCACCCGAGAGCACATGTACAAGCTGCTGTAGGGAACACCTCTGTTATGTAACTCACACTCAGTTGGGACCTGATGAACTTTGATGTACTGATTAGGAGGTACTCAAAGGATTCAGCTGTATTTTTGTCTTGACTTTGACTTAACTTGGATCAGAATCCTGTGAAACATATGCGTTCCTAATTGCAGCGGTCCCAGCCGTGTTTGAAGTAGAGTCCTACATTTTGGGAAATATACTGATTTACTGCCCTTTGATCAGAAGGCCAAATATTTAGTTTTCATCTGCATGTCATTTGTTCTCTGGCAAACTGCAAGTTCCCTCAATTGAGTTAGTTTTTTTTTTTTAACGTATTAATATATAACAATCTTTAGTATGATTAACGTTATAATTTAAGATAAATTTTAAAATAAACACATAATTGCACCGCGTACAGGTCTAATATATGATAGAACACGCTGAAAACTTGAATCACGTCTCTTAATTTTACTCCTTCTGTGGTAATGCTTAAATAATATTTTAACAGATTTTAAGCTACTACTTAAATAAATATGTGTGTGTGTGTGTGTGTGTATATATATGTGTATATATATATATATATATATTGTACTATACTGTAAAATTATGGGCACAGCTACAGTTCAGGGTCTTGGTGACACCAGACTGACTCTATCCACCGGGGTTCCCTGACCAAGATTGGGATTGTCTGAAATCATCAGCCAAAATGGGGGAAAAAAAAATATTAAAAGTTTGAACCAGCAGAGCCCTGTCTGGTGTTAAAGGGTGATTGCCATTGAGTGTGAGTTTGGGCATGAGCGGTTTCTTATTGTTAGCCTTGCGATGCGCCCAGGGTGTATCCCATCGTCTCTTTCATGACAACCAGGACATGCTTCAGTACTCCAGCAACCCCAGTGACTAGATAAGGAGGACCAAAAAAAAAAGGAGAAAATATAAATGAAAAATGACAAATAAAACATTATAGTTTAGAAAATGTACTATTAGTTTTATAGTAAATATCCAAACAACAATTGTAACTGATGTTTTCAGCTGTGTGACACGTGCATAAACTCTCCAGTTGGAGACATCCACATGGACCTTTTTTTTATTTTTTTTTATCCTTGCTTGCAATCATTACTGAATATTTCTGTATTTGTCTTTTTTTATGGTACACATTGAAATTGTGCTTTATTTTTAGATTTTAAATCTAAATATTTAATATTTCTTCCCTTCAGGCATTTACCGACCTAACAAAACTATTCTGACAGTGTAGGCTCCATCAATAAGAGAGAAAGAAAATATTTGTTTTTGTTCAGTAATTAGATTCAGTGGCTCCCTGTTGGTTTCTGTAACATCATATAATAACGCTGATTTTCACATTTTCTTGTCCTCGTTTTAAAATCAAATCCTAACCCAAAAAAATAGGTGCTCATTTGAGCCCCGGTCCCTGAAGCCCACATCGGGTAAGTGACATTGTCGAGGTTTTCTCTTGTGGCGTCCTAAGGTGTAGCACGCCCTAAATTCGGTCTTTTTTTGTTTTGCGTGTGAAAGCATGCACCAGATATTCCGTCTTTACAAATGCGACAAACAGGAAAACTGTGGAGAAAGAATTCCCACTATGATGGTCACATAATGTTCTGAGTTCATACTGTGAGAAACTCATTTTGCCTCACTGCTCTGTCCCTTCATTCTGTCCACTATGACCGGACAAATGTCAGAAAATAGAGGGGAAATGATTATCTTAGCAGCAGCTGTCCCTATCAAGCGCTCTGTTCTGCTCCCCATTATTCTGAAATGAGGGCAGTTACGCAACCAAAGAACAGCACAGAGAAGAAAAGTGCAACTCAGTTCAAATGACTGGTAATCACAGCTTAGTATTTAGGCCAAAGGTGGCGCTGGTCTTTGGATAGGGCCCTGAGAGTCTCCCTAGCTCCCTGGGGCCCATGTGAAAGCTCCAGGTCCCCCAGGGGCTAATGCTTTCTGGGCCCGGCTCCAAACTCAAGCCCCAGGCCTCGCTGGGAGCCCTGAGAGTTGCTCTTTCTTATCTCAGGGAAACACACTGGAGGAATTGCAAGCTTCCCACCCTCCACCCCCATCGACTACTGGGCTTTGTTCAGCGTGAAGCCAGCGTCTGCAAACACATACGCCCTGCCTCTAGTTGGGGCCGGCTAGAGGTGTTTTTTCTATCAATTAGCTGAAACAAGACACTGCGGACAGACTGGAGTCACTGCGTGTAAATGTTTGGACACTGCGCTCAGTATATCTGAGCATAATTGCAAGTTATGTCCCAAAAGCGGGCACTGCTTGAGCATTTTGCCTGCAGTTTGTCAGGGTCGACGATCAAGAGTGGCCGGAGACGCAGGAAGAAGCTACAGTGGTTTGTTTTGTCCTCGAGCCAAAGCTTCAAGAGGGAAAACAAGCCTGATGCGTGCACACAAACACACACAGATTTACAATGATATCCATTTATAATCAGCACTGAATGAGAGAAACAACTTGTGAGCGTCTCCTGTTTGCCGTCTCTCCCTCCAGGCTGCAGCAGCAGCAGCGACGGCGAGGACACCGGGCAGATGGACAGCCTGTACCTGAAGTCTCTGGAGGGCTTCATCACCGTGGTAACATCAGATGGAGACATGATCTTCCTGTCCGAGAACATCAACAAATTCATGGGACTCACGCAGGTACACAGCCATTAAAAAACACTAAAATAAACAGACATGTGCAGACACATCAGCGTCACATCGACGTCTAAATGTGATCAGTTCCTGTTTATTTCCAAGTGGGGGTGGGGGGGGTGGGGGGGCGTTCACAGGCACAGAGCCATATGAATACAGGTGAATGTGGCTTGTAGTTTAAACTGATCATAAATATCACCAATATCAGACATCTTTGTGATGTGTGGATAGATTTTTTTCTTTTCCTTAACTTCTCAAGAAGATTGGAAGGAAGCCATTAACCCAGTCACACAGGACGCAGATGTAAACTGTTAGTCAGGAGACAGAGAGGGGTGTGTTTGTGTGAAATGCCTCTCATGCCACCAGTGTGTGTTCAGTCAAGACGGTGAGGTTCAACTCTAAACACAACGTGCATTTTCCTTCCCCTCCCTCTCTGGCACCAACTTAAACAGCAAATCGTAAAGCAGACGTTTACTGTAAATGGTGAAACAAAAGCTGCGCTTTGCGGCCCTGGGCTCCCCTCAGCTTTCTGATTTCAGGCTGTCCTTCTGACCCATTTGCCTGAACTCGATGTGCCTTGAGTGGATTTCCTCAAAGAATGTATCATTTGTGGTGGAAGACTTAAACGTTAGTGGTCTCTCTTCACTCCTTAAATCACTGCTGTGGAACGGAAGGGGAACACATTTGTCTTTGGTGTCCACATTAAATTCTATCAGTGTATTCATCACATATTTTATATTAAATGGGGCAAATATAAACTGCATATAAAGTGCAGCTTGACTGGTTGTCAGAGGATTTAAATTACAAACTGCTAATCCTTGTTATTGAAGCAATCTGTGTTTCTGGAGGTGACAGACTTGCGTTTGTTCCTTTCTGGTGGGAGCCATTACTCCTGCTCACTACCCGCTCTTCATCTATGTATCCCAAACAAACTGCTGGTGCCAGAAAATGAAATTTGCAGCGTGTCTAACTAATGCAGGGAGCTGAGGACGGCTAATGTAAAATGTAGAAAACACAGTAACAGGAAGGCTATCGTATGTCTCTATTTAATGTCTCATATTTCAGGATTTTTATGTTTTGTTTTTTTTTTAGGTGGAGCTTACTGGTCACAGCATCTTTGACTTCACCCACCCATGCGACCATGAGGAGATCAGAGAAAACCTCAGTCTGAAGACGACCGGTTAGTGCACAATCTTACCCGTACGCGTTATCCTCGATCCACGTGTGACAACCATCACACGGTTTATTCATAAGGAAAAAGAACGCAGTCATTCTGATATGACAAGTGATCTTTTTATTCTCCTCATCAAAAAAATACCTCCTGAAAAAAAAAGTAGAGGAATATCTGTGGAGTCTTATCTACTCAATAAAAGAATAAATTTGCTCAGCAGTTCACAAGCTAAGCTGCCCATTAGGTAATAGGACGTCCTGTGTACAAAGTTGATGTTTTGTCCTACCCATGAGACCGTGAGGAGATCAGAGAAAGACCTATGTAACAGAAAACAAAAAATCTAAAATTTAAAAGATCAGCTCACAAATAGTAAAGTCTTCGAGACCAGCAAGAAGGATTCCCAAGCTTTGATTCCGACTAAAACATTTAAAGGTCACCTGTAATACTCAATACCAACATCATATTGTTAGTAAAGGAACAAATCGCCTTTCAGTTCATTCCGTCTGAATTTAGCTCCTCCTCGTTTACGGTCACCCTCCGTTTTAAGTCCGCTTTCATGACCATATTGGGAAAACTACTCACAGTGACATCATACAGAAACAAGAGCAAAAGAAACCGTGTTAAACCGCGTATTATCGAAGCCTGAGAGTGTGCCTCATATTAATTGCATGTACATACTCTGCCACGATTTCAAGTAATGAGGTCAATGGTCCATTAGGTCCACTTTTACAGCATTTTACGATTATGTAAGCTGGACGCCCCGCAGCCACGCCGGATAACTGGAAGGGTAATCTTAGCAAACTTCCCCCAATCAAGTTAGAGTATGTATTTTAATTCTACTTGTTTCTGAATTCAAGTCAATTTTTTTTTAATGTAGTGCCAAATCACAACAACAGTCGCCTCAATTATGAAAGACCGTAGAATAAACCAATATTATGTTTCCTACTTTCCGGACATTTCTGTGGACACGTAACACCAGCGTGACTTCAGTGTGTGGAGTCGCACTGGTGTTGCGTAACCGCAGCGTGACTCCAGTGAAATAAAATGTCATCAGCTGATGTTAACGCAAACAAACTCTGAGGCAGTATTTTGTGTGCTTTTCTTTTTTTTTTTTTGATAATTCCTGCACACTTTTTCCTCCATGTGTATATAGAAAATAAGGACACAAACAGAGTGTTGATAACGCTTATCAGCACTGGCCGCAAAACATGCAAGTAGAACAATACTTTATATTTTATAGGCCTGTTTCTATTTAACACACTTTCACTCAAAGGCATTCACATATTAACGTACGCGTTTGTTTTTGGCCTAAAAAGACGTCTGGTGTTTGTTTTGCTCACCGTAGCTATACGGAGAAAAAAGACTTGTGAGTTTGGAGTTTGACATAAGAGACACTTAATTTCTTGGCTCTGAGGCGTCGCTCCAAGGCCGAACTCTCACTTGTGATGTAACAGCTTGGCTTACTTTCCAAGTCCTGTCATGTGGGCCAAGGGACTTAATGACTGTGTTAACTTGGACTTTTTTTTTTCGTTTTTGAACGACATTAAGTCACAAAACGCAATTCGTCGTCTTCTTCTTTAATATTGTGATCCCCACGCCTTTTATTCCAGCATACACGGTTTAGCCATATAATTAACAAAATCCCTGGTGCTGCCCAAACACCTCTCACTGGTTGAGGCGTTGATGCGATTTGATGTCAGCAGACGATTTCATCAGATAAATGCTCGCTCTTTAGTGTCTGAGGAATTTAAATAAACTTAAATATTAGTCAGGAGTTAGTACTGTCATTAAAAAGGGTCGGGGTAGGTGATACGTGTCAGAATTACATCCCTGCCGAACACGAGGGCGGGTATCACATTACCTCCACTGGCTCGTCTTCTTCCTCTAATGCATCCCTGTGCCTCGTTTCTGTCGGATTGGATTGTTTATGTGAAACAAAGGATATATATTTTTAGCAGAAGAGCGCTTCTTTGGTTTGCGGTTCAGTTTTGATGCTTATGTTGCACTTTTTTTTCCCCCCAGGAACCCATTGCAGCATGCTGCAACCTTTCTATTGAAACTACCATTAAGGGGTTTTGCAGTTTGTTTCTGTATTATCAGGCCTTTTGCCCCGTTTGCTCACAGTTCACTGCTTGTCCTTGCTTAGACTGCAACACATTTAACCAAGACCTGCCATTTTTTTGGAGATGCTTAGTTGTCATCAAAGTTGTTAAAATCCCTACTCTGTCCACTTTCTTCCTAAAAACTCGTGAACTCGTGAACTGAATGCAAACTCGCTGATATGCCTTTGAAGATACTTATGCAGACAGCTGTGAATAGATCGCTGTCCACACAGAAGATTAAAGCATGGTTGGTGTGCTGTGGTGTAGCGTCCACATAATCACAGCAAATGTGGATGATGTCAACACTGACTGAAACACGCTATGCATACTTGCAGACATGTACGCTTTAGCTTGGGTCTAACATAGCCTCGACAGGTTATTCACTTCATGCAGCAGTTGCTCAGTATTGAGGCCAGTGTAGATTAGTTAGAAGTGCTTGGCTGGCTTTAGTGCTAGAGGAAAATTCAGGTGCTTGTATAAAAAATAAAAAAAATAAAAAATCATGTACAATCCTACAGGACGATTATATTCCACAGTACCGTGAGCTCGTTGTCAGCAGCTGTCTTATCTAGCATTTGACCAAAGTATTTAATAGACCCGCAGACATTTGTATCCTCTGAGGTTACTTGAGATTGAAAAATCTTTTTTCTGAAATGGTAAATCTGTGTAATGCCTGACATCTTTGCACAGCCTTGCAGCTCTTACCGTTTCAGAGCCATTCGACTCTCCTGCTTTTACTGGTGGGACAGAAATAATCTATGCAAAACAATTCGAAACATGAACAAAGTGTAGTTATTAATAATGTGTATCTGATGTGTCCAGAAGGAGAAGAAAACATGAGAACAAAAGTTCAAAGTTCATACAGAGAGCAACCTAAAACAGAGGAGTTTGTGAGAGTGGCTGTAAAGTGCATGTGCAAAGGTGAAAGAGCTGATAAGAGCTGCTACCGTGAGGCAGAGCAGACAAGAAAAGGCTCTTAAAGAGGAACTGGGCATTATGGGGTAGAGATGGTTCCACATGCAGTGCAAAGCAGAGCCTCAAATGCATCCATACCACATGTTTTCTGTCTGTAGATCTACTTTCTACTCCTTCCCTCTCTGCTCAACACACACAGGGTCACACTCGCTAAGCTGTGGTTGATAACTCTTATCAGCAGTGACCACAAAGGACACAAGCAGAACAATACCGTCTGATTTATAGACCCTATTTAACGCGCTTTCACTCCACACTCATTCACATCTGAACATGAACGTGCTGGTAAGTGGCGCGGGGAAACATTTATGTGGTCTTTGTTTTGCTTAAGTGTAACTATATGGAGCTAAAGACACACTTTTATGTGTGGAGTTTGACAAAAGACACACTTCTCTTTGCTCTGCGGCCGCAGCTCCGGGGCCGAACTCTGACCTTGTGATGTCACAGCTTGGCCTAATTTCCAAGTCCTCTGTGACTAAGCTGGAAGGGAGATAAAGGGAGTGAACTTCCAGTTGATTATATTGCAAAAAACAACAAAAGAAAGAATGACACTGAACTTTGTATTAAATCTCCTCATACTTATAGGATCCATATATTTTTATGCTTTAATGTCGAGGGAAGTTTCTGTACTGTGCAACAGGCTAAAAAGCTGTTTATCATCACGAGAGCATGATCTGAATCATTATAGTGCTTATGTTCGCCCTGTTCAGTGACATTGTATCATTGCGTGATGATTCAGTTGATAACTTCTGACACACTGTTTTTGTGTGTCTTTCAGGAAGTGGCTTCGGTAAAAAAGGCAAAGAGCTGAGCACAGAGAGAGATTTCTTCATGAGAATGAAATGCACGGTGACCAACAGAGGACGCACCGTCAACCTCAAGTCAGCCAGCTGGAAGGTAAAAACTGCTGCATGTACGAAGCGACGCATCTGTGGCAACTGCACACATAAAATGAGATTATTACATTGTGAATAGTTTTAGCCACATATTAGATACAGGTAAGGTTTGGATTATAGAGCAGGGACGAGGAACACCGGAACTCAAGGGCCGGTCCAGGTTTTAGATGTGTCCTTGATCCAACACAGCTGATTTAAATGGCTAAATTACTTCCTCAACATGTGTTGAAGTTTACCAGAGGCCCGGTAATGATCCGATCATTTAATTCAGGTGTGCTGACGCAGGGTGGTAACTAAACCCAGCAGGACACCGGCCCTCGAGGCCTGGGGCTCCCACGCCTCCTTTTTAGAGCAATTCATGCTGCTGGTAAAAGTCTAGAAGTAAGTAGTGTAACACATAGTGTAGAAAAACGCTCTCTTCAGGTTGTATAGCAGTAAAGCATTAAGTAAAAACTAATGTGTAGTACTTTACTGTTTTTTTGAGTAACTATCGCAGCCCTGGCAATTAATACCGACTAATGCGGGGAAAAAATGTCTGCCAAAAAAAGACATTAGGCAATAGGTGTCTGTGTCATGGTAAATATGAGGACTCAGACAGGGAAAATGGTAATCCTCGCACTATGGGTGCATAATATTCCCCACAGGGGAAACTGTGACACTGTGTAAACTCCATTTGCGCTCCTCCTGCTCCTCCTCAGGTGCTCCACTGCACTGGACAACTGAGGATGTACAACAGCTGCCCTCCTCGAGTGCTGTGCGGCTTCAAAGAGCCTCCGCTCACATGCGCTGTCCTGATGTGCGAACCGATTCCACACCCGTCCAACATCGACACGCCGCTGGACAGCAAGACCTTCCTGAGCAGACACAGCATGGACATGAAATTCACCTACTGCGATGACAGGTAGGCAGAAACACGTCCTATTAAGCACATAATCTGTAAATGATACAAATATTTGCACCAAAGCGCATTTATGACAATATACCTATATTTGGTTTGAACCTCAGCAGAGTTCAGTAGAACAGCAGATTCACATTGTGGACTGCTGCCAATTAAAACACAACCCTTAAAGTAACACACACACACACACAGAAGACTTGAGTGATTGCAGTGTGTTGGCTTAGCAGGGCTGTCAGTAAGAAAATAGAAGCTGGTGATGAAACGTAAATTAATAAGACGCTGTCATGACGTTGTCAGAGTGTAAGCCAAGTGTAAATGACCGTGGATTAGAGCGTGAACAAGCCTAAAACCCGAATCATTTTTAAAGCTGCCAAACAGAACGACATCTGACATCGTGTCAGTTTTCACTCGTCACTTCTGTGTCAGCGTGAAAAGCAGCCACCTTAAACCCAAAGAACTGCGTCGTTTGCGCCCAGATATTTCTTTCCCACTGGCACGAGAAGGGAACACGGCGCATTTTCAGATTGGAGTTACGCAATCGCATGCACGCAGATCTGTAATCTTATCAAGCTTCTCATGCAAGAGAAATGCTCCTTTTGTGTATTGCATCCACAGGTCTGTGCGTGACCGCACTACAAACAAGAGCCCATTTTCTTTTTCACCCTTTTTAGTGCAATTTAATAGCCGCCTAAATCTTCTCTCCAATTACGCAAATGAGTTTATTGTAGGTGGGTCGACCCTCCTGGCTCAGCAGAGACTTACGCTCATTAGAGGAGGAGGGACAGAAGGTTTCTTCAGCTCATGTCTGGCAGTGTGAGAGATGGCGGAAACATAGGAGGAAAGAGGGGAGGGGGGGGGGGGGAGAAAAGAGACTTATCACTTAGGAATAATTAGTTCTTCAATCAGAAGTTTAACCTTCTACGTTGCCTAAACTCTACTTGACCTAAGAAATCCAGGTATTTCCTTCACTCAATATCTCTATTGGTTCTTTCTAATTTTGTACGTACAGAAGGAAAGTTCATTTATAAAGCTGATATTTAATCATAAAATGAAGTATGGCTATTGGCTATATTCTCAGTACTACAGTATATGAAATGCAAACACTAAAGGATACAAAGTGAATTTCTAAAGTTGTTCATCTTGGTAAATTTAGACTTGGACAACACTTCTGTGTGTCCTATGCTACTTTTAAGTATCATTACTTATTACGGTGCATGTTGTAGATTTGGCAGTGCTACAGGGACATCGCCCAAATTAGATACAATTGGTGTACCGTAGATTTCTGTATTAATTAATTAAGTTTTGACTCAAACATTTGTACAAAGTCATTTGTATGCAGACACTAGCCTGCAGGCTAATGAGCTCTTCTGCTTTTGGTCTTACTGTCATTTGTTACTTTTAGATCTGTATTAATGTAAAGTAGACTGTGACGCAAAATAACTTAAAAATAACAGCGAACAGCTTGTATTTACTTAACATGGAGGAAATTGATGGAAGGAAATAGAAGAAAGCAATCACCATCAGAATCATCATTATTATAATTTAAAGCTATTTTAGTTGTGACCATGTTTTATTAATGCTTTTGATTCGTCTCTTTCCTCTCCTTATGTAGCCTTAACGCATTTTTTCCTTTTTTTATGTGTGTGTTTTTTTTGTTTTTTTAAACCCATTGTGCCGATGTCCTCTTCTTCCCTCCAGACATTCGTCCCCTCCCTTTCCCCACTGCAGCTGTCAGCGTTATGCAATCTGAGGGTCTGCATCACCAGACCTCTCACTCTGTCCCTCACACAATGAATCCACACCATCATCCGCAGACTGTTCATCTCAATTAAACTTTGGCTTCACACCTCCAATCATAGATGATTAAAAACTGTATTTTAACTGATTTGACATAAAAAAAAAAAGATGATCAAAACTACATTTATACTTATACTATGCCCCAGTTATTCCTATCCATGAACTTTGAGTCGCATCCACTCAGTCAGCAGCTCGCCTGTCCAGGGTGTTTGGGTCTATCCTCACGCCAGAGTGAAACATTTTGGTGGCAGTTGGAGTTAAATAAAATCACATTCCTACCACTTTAATTTGGGTTAAGTACAACTTATCTTCATTCTTGGTCCCAGTTTACCCTCCCTGGTCTCCTTATCCTGATAAAACCTTGTTTTCAGGAGGCAATTTCCTGTTGTAGGTTTGGATTATGTTCTCACAGCGCAGTTTGTTTGGAAGAGACTCTGCGTTTGACCCTCTGCCTAATTGTTGGATTCTCAGTGAAGTCAAAATTAAACTAAACTTAATAAAGTGCTGTTAACACAGCCTGAAGCTACGTATGTAAATATGTTCAGCACTCAAAAACTTCATTTAACTTAATGCACCTGTAATCAGATTACAGTAATTTATTCCCGAAACCTCGACTTACAGGCGAAAGAGTTGGAGAGAAATAAAAGGGAGTTTTATAAATGTGGTTATTGAAAGCCAGCAACAAAATCCTGATTAACAACGTGAACCTGTGATGAGAGAAGAGAGATTAGCTGTTCCCAGAAGCACAGGGAGGTTGGAGACGGAACGAGCAATTCTTAGTTTTGGAAAACTGTCCACCTCTCAGTTTGATTTCCGAATGGCACATGATGTCTTTTGAAGTGCACAAGTTCAGGATGGAGTGCAGGATTTGTCTTCTGAGTCGTACGTGCGAGAAAAGTTCAAATAATAAAGTAAAATCCCGTGTCTTATTAGGTGTGTGTGTCTGTGTTACAGGGTAACGGAGTTGATCGGTTACACTCCCGAGGATCTGCTGGGTCGTTCCATCTACGACTTCTACCACGCCTTGGACTCGGACAGTGTCACCAAGAGTCATCACAACTGTAAGTACACGCTGGGACCCTAAAAAAGACTGAAGGAAACGGGGGAGCGTCAAATATGAAGCAAAACCAGCCACACTCATTCAACTATGAACCCAACCTGCATGTGTAGCTTTCCTTCTGCGTCTGCGTGTCCTCAGACTTTGCCAGGAGCAGTAAGCTATGCTTGGTTCAAAAACCTGATGAAATACGGAGCAGCTCAAACAACAAGTAGAGCCCTTCTTTGTGCTGGCTAGTTAAAGTATTTTCAGCCATCTTGAAACAGCACATTCAAAGCACTTACTTTGAAGGATTTCCTAAACGAACTCTAATTTTATTGATCACCAGGATGTAAAAACTGCATAATCACTAGCCAGATCAGATAAGCTGACCTTGCTACAAAATCAGGCTTCTTCTTGTGAATGTTTTCATCTTTTAGTTCTTTGCTGCTGCGTGTCTTTATTATGTTTCTACTGCACATGTTTCTGACTACTTCTCAAGCTCACAAGCCAGCAGTCCACTGACTGGTAATCCAGCCTAACGTTTACTGAGTGAAGATATCTATCTTTTTTTTTTCTTCCTTTCTTTTTCTTTTTTTGGGCGGAAATTTTTGTTTCATAAAATTTTCATTTCATTTTATTTATTTATTAATATTTTAGGTAGAAAAATACATTT
Source organism: Hemichromis elongatus (assembly GCA_015108515.1). Taxonomy (NCBI): domain Eukaryota; kingdom Metazoa; phylum Chordata; class Actinopteri; order Cichliformes; family Cichlidae; genus Hemichromis; species Hemichromis elongatus. The sequence continues at coordinate 12,491 of VUQR01031064.1, forward strand.
ATCCCTGTTTGTACAGGTCTGTGTGTATGTAAAGAGCAGCAGCATGGTATTAAGATGTCTGTTATTAAATTAAGTGCATCCACTGATGGCCTGATGAGGTTTGCACATCTGGTGCCACAAACGCAGTGGACAGGGGACCAGGTGGCCTCTATTACAATCTAATAACACTATAGACTGTGTGTGTGTGTGTGTGTGTGTGCGCGCGCTTGTGTATGTG
>VUQR01031064.1:25709-49256 GCA_015108515.1 Hemichromis elongatus
GGAAAAGTGAAAAAAAAAAAAAAAAAAAAAAAAAAGTGCCAAGTGTGCATCTGTAAATAGTCTCAGAAGTCGAAGCCTAGTACATGAAATATAGATAACTTTGACATTCTAAGCCAACTGAATCATCTTTTTTTGTTTTTAAGTACACGATAAAAACACGATTTCCCCCCTCCAGTTAAACATCTCTTTAGATAAAGCGGCCTTTTCAATGTAATTATTTTTGATTTATTCTCTAGATACTATCGCATACGGGTTTTTACATAACATTCAAACCACCATGACTTCAGCAAAAATAGACATGACAATATCCCTTACCCTTATTTCTTAACCACATCCTGCTAATGACTGTTAAAACACATCCTTACGCTGGTGTGGTAAAGTCTGAGTCTGAAGCTTGGAGCGCTGCTGCTGTGAGTTGACCTGCGGTGTCAAGTAAGATAACTGAGAATAACACATAGTTTTATGAAGTTTTTTCTTTTTTTTGAAGGATATTCCTTTTGATTGTCATAATTCTTGGAAAATAATAGAAATCAGAATTGTTCTTTAATAACAAACAAATAACATTTTTGTTTATCATAAGTACAGCTCAGGGAAATGGCGTTCAAGCTTCTGGGCTTTTTCCTGTTTCCCCTGCCCGCCCTGACACAACAAGCTGTTCATTCTCATTTTCATGCCCCACCCTACCTCACTTTTTCAATTTATCCATTTCTCATTAGTACATGGGGGATCTGCCCGGCCCAGAAGTTGCCGCCATTCTCCTCTGAGGCCTTCCTCAAACCGCAGCCTCAATTCATGCTCAGCCCTTCTGCCATTATCAACTAGAAATGCTGTCCAACCTAAAATGAGCATGTGGTCCCAGCCAGTGAAACCCATCTTAAATGTATTTAAAGGTTCCCAAGTACACGTCACAGAGGTGCATGTGGCGCAGCTTTGCTAAAGTTCAGCATCAAGTGGCATTGCTTTTGTTGCTTAAATGTCATCCTCTCAGATCAGTTGAAGGATAATAATGTGGAATTAATGTTCACTTCATCTAAAAAGAAGTAAATCTCCAAAACTATAAATAATGGTGTGTTTTGCACATTAAAGCTACATTATAAATACCCACCACATTAAATAAAGTTGCTTACATTCCACATCAGGCTGACAGCCAGCTGTGTCACATCTCTCAAACGCTGGCGCACTTTTATCATGTAGTCTACTCATCCTTGTTAAAATGTTACTCTGACAGGCAGGACTGTTTACCAGATGACTTGAGTTTGCAAAAGCAACTTTGTGCGCGAGCTTGTGTGTGTATTCTTGTGTTTGAGTTGGTCTGGAGCCAATCGAGTGTTCAGTTCAAGACCATTTAGCAGTTTCAAACATTTTAATTGAAGAACATTCTGTAACAGCCTGTTCTGTGTTGCTGGTCCCCTCCCTCTTCCGCGCTCTCTGTGTGTACTCTCGCAGCGCCATCTTTGTGAGCACGGGATCAAAGGAGAAATGTTAATAATTAAGTCCACAGGTTTCCATTTTTGGGTGGGAATCAGGTTTGATTTAGTCTAATGTTAAAGTTCGGGGTTATGTGTTCTGTTGCGATAGTTGCGTTTAGCTTAAAAGGGAATGTTTCTACTCAATCTTAATATCTGCAGACTGTTTTCCATGTGATTACCTTATAACGACATTTAATAAAATAAATAAATAAAATAAAATAACAGGACTGCAGTTCCTGCAGTTTAAAAGGGATATTAATCCTTTCCCTCACCCCATTTCTCCCTTAAGAATAGGACAAGGAATTTGGTCATTTGGGAGGGGCTGTTGAGGTGATTTATGCATCTGTTTAGGATGCCTAGGGTGTTTCCCAGGTGCTTCCCAGGTAAGGGTGTCTTACTGAAAGTATGCCTCAGGGTAGACCTAGGACATGCTGTACAGATTATCTCTCTCAGATTGCTTGGGAATGCCTCAGAGTCTCACCAGAATAGCTGGAGGACGTGGCTGTTTAAAGTGTTGCCCTGCAACCCATACCCAGATAAACATCAGAAACTGTATGGATTGTTAAAGTATATGCTCTGATCTTGGCAATCGTCAGATTGAAACCCACCAATAGGAGATCTGAGACTTACATTGAAAAGTGGAAGAATTTAGGAATCTCAGGCATGAAGTGACAGAGCACGTAAAGCTGCAAAGTGAGGTCTCTGAGTGTGAACATGCACAGTAAGTAAAAGTCACCAAATTCAGTAACTCTGCAGAGTTTAAACCTACTCGGGCATTAACATCAGCACAAATGTAGAAGTGTGACCGTGAGGTCTACCAGCACCGCAATTATCAAAACAGAAACAAAGTGAACATCACCAGAACAACAGTCTGCCTGTTGTGGAGGAATGTGGTGGCCCAGTTGGTGTTTTTGTCTCTTTTGGTTTCTATTTGTCTGTAAAGATTTGCAAATGAACTTTGCAAATGCTTTCCACCATTACTGTTCCACATGCTATTAAAAACCCTTTGATGACAGTCTGATCTACTTTCCTGTTGCATGGAAAGTCTTTTTTTTTTAAGCTTTACCTTTGTTTTTGTGCTTTTGTTGCTGTGTTTTTATGTTGCATTGTGACGCATATCCTCTATTTGACTGGAAAATACTGGGAGATCTGCACAAACAGACCAAAGCGGGCACAGAAAGGCAATTATAGACTTATTGTCTCCCCACGTTTTTGCTACCCAGGTGAGTGTGGTTCTGCCACATTCAGGTCACAATGCTGAGGTTAAACTAAACCACAAAGCCACAAGTAATAGAAGATTTTCAGGTAGGATGAGACAAACACCACCACATATTCAGCTTCCTCTCAGTGCTACACCTACACAGCAGCTGTCTATAGCAGCTATGAATACATATATTCCACACCATTCAGGTCATTGTGCTATGTGTCAACCTGGCATGTAGTTACATTTCTTGGTAGGTGCATGTAAGGTTATGTAGAAGGTTGTGGTGTAGGGTTAAAACGGGCTTCTGGTTATGGCGTAGATCTGACACAGAAGTATAATTCACATGTCACGCTTGCATTCACACCTTCGAGCGATTTAATATCTCCAGTTAACCTAACCCCACTGTGACTGTGGAAGGAAGCTAGACTACCCAGAGAGAACCCATGCAGACACTTGAAGAACATGCGCCACCGTCCCACCATTTATAAACACACTGGACTTATGAAAATACATCAGTAGTCTGTACTCATAACACTGTACCATGCACTTGTAAAATGAGGCTAAATAGGGAAAATAAACTTAGGGCTTTAGTCACTGTGATGTCACCTGTTGGTTCCCAAAGTTGAATTTTTTGAGCCTTGAGCTGAATGTTTCTGCCGTATCCTCTAAAGCGGCAAAAACCAGACATAAAGAGTGAGAGGCAGGTCTGACAGTGCAAAACACTGAGACAACAAGCTCATTGTGGACGTGATTAAGAAGTAGGATCCTTTTCTCACTGACCTAGCAGGTTTGGGGAAATTTCCATGTTGGTCTCTTTTCAAACCTGATAGCTATGTCCATCTTTTCCATGAACTCTATACACAAGCTGAATATATACTTAACCCTTTCACGCACAGTGGTCGCTATTCAAATGCTGCTTTCTTTTATTTTTGTCAGTGTTGATGGTATATTTGCACATGAACCACTACATTAGACACTGATGTGTCACTCCAAAGGGTGAATCTTGCATGATTAACCCGTTCACGCATGAACTACGACAACCTCAATCAGGATTTTTTTCTTAATTATTTTTATTGATCTTTAGGCATCTTTATGCCTAAAGATGAGGTTGTCATAATCCATGCATGAAAGGGTTAAACAACAATTATCAAACACAAGTCTTTGGAGTATTGCTGGCGCATTTATTTAGCTCAGTGTTTTCCCATAATTCAAACAAATGATGACAGAATTTTTCCCAGTCATTAAAGCAATGGGCGCTGCAGGCAGAGGCTCTTGTAAAGTGTTATGCCAGCACATCCTGATTGCTTATCAGCCAAAATACATTCAACTTTTAATGTTTTGTACCCCTTCCTTCCTTTGCATGAAGACAGGAACCCAAACTTTTTAGCCATACAAATGCATGCATGGGCCATTCAGAGTGGACTGCAGGTAAACACACACGTCTTGCATCCCCTTTGTTCCATGCTGATTCAGAGTGTTTTGTTTCCTTCAGGTAGGGAGCCAGGAAAACACGGTGGAGGTAAAAATGGGCGGAACCGGCGATGCAGACCAACCAGCTTCCTCTCATTTCAGGTTTCCAAAGAAAGTCTTTATCCAGGGTGAACTTAATGTGGTAAGTGCAGTCCAGTGGAACAAAGAGCTAACCCAACAACAATTGCACCATCCTGACTAAACCTTGACTAGACTTTGATGAACTTTTGTCTTTTTTTTTTTAAGTCAGCCTTAGCTGGTCATTACAGGAATGACTGTTTCTTGAAACCTCTTTCTCATTTTTCCATCCACAAAGTTTGGATGGACTGCAGCATGTGACAATTAAAGGCTACACTTTAGCAGTGGCTCAAGGTCAAAGCAGTCATTCCGTTCACTTACCACATTAATTTCACCCTCCTCCGTCTCTTCGTCTGTATGGTTGCATACATCAGTTAACTTGACAAGTTTTGCTGCATTTATTTTCCGTCTTATCGTTTCAGTTCCACCTTTTCACCATTTCTTACACACTGAACTGTTCTACACAATGAAGGGAGGGGTGGAGTGTTTACATTGGGAGATTTGATTGGGTAATACAGGTGTCAGTAATGAAAACGAATGAATGAGCTACTGTCAGTGCTTTTAGGGGCAGGTGACCCATCTTCACTGTAGAGGAATTTTTTTTTAAATTTATGTATTAGTCACATTATTTTATTGTATAATGTCTTGGTGCCACTGGATTTTAGCATGTCTCACACTCATGCAGTGAGACAGATCGTGGTGGTCTGGTAAGGAAGTTTGGGGGAAGCAGACAACTCCACAGGAAGAGTCTTTTGTCTCTTCACTCTGGAAGGTAGCGAGGGAGTGTGAGCCTTAAGGTGTGAAACAGCTGTGTACTGCCTTTTGTTCCTGTAAGGGGATTTAACTGAGTCACAAATGAGTTCATATTAATCTTCAATACGGCCACTAAAAACTTTGAGCAAACAAAACAACTGCGGTACGATGCCGTCTGACCATCTTGGTTAAAGTGGTCACATGACTGCATCATATGACTAACATATGTCATCGTTTTCAAAAGTCTGCATTTTGGCCATCCATACTATGCGAAAACGCTGCGTTTACAAATCGATGCGTTTTTGAGAGCGTTTCCAAAAACGCTCCGTGTGGACGGGAGGCCAAAACGGAGACAAAACGATGCGTTTTCAAAATAAAATGCATTAGTGTGGATGTAGCCTGAGAGCCATGCTAGGGTGTTTGTGTTGTCTCTCTCAGCTTTTCCTAAAGGATCATCCCATTTAACCAGAGGCTAGAAAGGTAAAATGAATATCTATATTCAGCCTTTAAGTAAAATGATAAAGAAATGAAATACACACATAGACACACTTAATATAAGTTTAGAATAGAATAGAATAGAATAGAATAGAATAAACCTTTATTATCCCATGGTTGAAAAATTGAAAATGAAGGGAAAACAAAATGTAAAAGCAAGACACAAAGTGGCCCGAAATACATAAGTAAATGTTAAACAGTCAAGTTGCATCTTTGTGCATCTCTCACTCTGCCCATTTCACATGGCAAACTAAAATTTACCACAAGAGAAGTTGGTAGGTATGGCTTGTACCCCAAGGCTGCATGCATGCACCACATGCATGTGCTGTGGTGCACCACAGATACTGCCACAAAAGCAGAAAGTCTGTGGGCAGACGAGCAGGAGAGTGGTCCTTGACTCGTAGATTCTGAGAAGTCTGTTATCTCATTCTGACTTTTTTTTGGACAAGTTAAATGTTAACGAGAGGTTAATATGCCACTAGTCTGTGGAGTTTACTTTCATATCTATAATATCAGTTTATTTATTCAGCTTTAGTACTATTTATTAATCCCTTTTAGTCATATCAGCCATGATGAGTTACTGATGAAGAAAACAAAAATGTAATGCTGCTTGACAATAACAACTTAGATTATCAAACCAGGAGAAGGCTTTTATTTTGAAGGCTTCAAACGGAATATTTCTTACCAGATTAGCATGATGTAATCTCGTTTTACGCAAAATGTGTGTACAATTGAGGTGAGTCTGCAAATGTACATTAAAAAGCGCCTGGAATGGTAGCACAAGCAGAAACAAGTGAGCAGCCGATGAGAGACAGATGAAGAAGCACAAATGGCAGGCACTACGACGCTCGTTCTGCCAGACCACATTTTGAACACAGTCAACAGGTCCTTTCATCTATGTCACCATGCCTTGAAGGGCTGTGGCTTTTTCAACGTGCATCAAAAATAGCTTCAGTTAAAGCTGCATGCCATGCTTTTCTGGCAGGGAACTGCCGGGATCACCATGGGAAATGAATAACACCAACCCACTTGACTCTGGAGTTGTGGAAAGGTGTTATCTGAAGAGGTGAATCATCACCTGTCAGGTTTGCTGGAAGCCAGGAGAGTGCTACTTGCATTGTCGGGACATGGCTGTTCATCAGTTCAAGTGAAGCGAGCGTTTATTCAACCATCAATCACTAAAATTCTCCCATTTTTTGGTGCAAGGTAACCAACTTGGGGTCATTAAATGCTAACACACCAAAACCTTACATTTTATACAACAGATTTTCTTGGGAAAAAAATCATTTGAAAACCTTACACCTTACAAATGTCTAAAGCTTAACTCCAAATATGCATTAGTTAATTACACAGGGAGTTAAATTTGATCTCCTTTGCAATGGACTGGTTTGAAATTTGTTTTGAACATCTAGAAAAGTAAAGGAGAACGACGGAAATTCAGAAGTTTCACTGAATGTGTTACAACTGTATGTATTGTTAGTAGCACTAGTGGATCTTTTTTTTCTTTTTACCAAAACAAAGAATTGAGCTTAATGTCTTGATTAACTTTTACTGCAACCAAATTGGGACTGTCGAGTGGAGCACTGCATTCGTGGTGTGCATGCTCATCCAGTACCACCTGTCAATCAGAAGTCAGGCCTCCTTTTTGACTCATGGAGACATTTACAAGATGAACATTTCATCTTCCAGTAATTTATATCGATTTCTTTATTATTTGGATCAAATCTTTATTTTCTAATAATATTACGAGCTTCTCAAAGCTTTAGATTATCCTCAAAAACACGTATTGTTTTACTGATGAGAAGTATCAACCTACCAGCCGATAAAAGGAGGAAACTAACTTTTGTAAAGGTCTGACCTGACTCGGTCATTTTTTCTGTCAAAACCTTTGTTTGTCCACTCTTAGCCTCTGCAGTGGGGATTGAGCTTGTTTTCCAACCAGCTGATCCAGGAACAGTTTGTTTTTTTCCCGATTCAGTCCCAAGATACTGCCTTGCTTCAACTGGGACTGACCCCCCCCCAGTATAGCTCAAATCACGGTGTAAACAAACAGGCACTTTCCCATGTTAGATCAGAGCACTTTTAGATTATAACACGAGACAGACAGAAAGAGTCTTGGTCTAACTTACATCTTGTTTTCACACCCAAGTTACTGGATCCTAACAGAGCTTAGAATTAAGTTTCTCATCATATATTCCTTTCAAAGATGCTGAAATTATAGTTTAAGCATCTCTACAGCAGAGATTTCCTTATTTACCCCAGAGTTACTCTGGTGAAAATATAATAGAGAGAATAAATTCTGAGCACACACATGCTCCCTGGAGGGGGGGGGTGTACTTTGGACCATCATTGCTTGGAGAGTAATACTTAAGAACTGCTTTCTGCCAAATCCCAAGTAAAAATTAAAGAAGACAAAATGTACTTACAATGTACTTAGTTCCTATAAGAGAAGCTTGGTGTCTGATTAACATTCTGCTTGACTGGATTTTTCCCTCGGAGTATCACAAACAGCCAACATTTCAGCTGGTCGAACATTACATTGCATTACCCAGCATACACTGAGGTAATTTCTGTGGGAAGAAAGTCATAGCAGGTAGAATAGGTTGCTGATAATTGATCGGTTATCTTGTGCTCTATTCACTGATGTCCATTTTTCCTTGACTTTTGGCACAGACAGTTGTGGTGCCCGGTCAGAGCTAGTTTTTGCTGCTATCACCTGTCATTGTGATGGAAATATAAGGAACATGCCTCGGCTCTGTACAGTGCATATATGAGAACCACCATTTATAAGCACTGATTTTAGACGATAATCAAAACAGCCAATAAACATTTATTTTACCCTAAATCCTTGTCCAGCAAACATCTCTGCTATGAGGAAAATCCCAGCTCAGTACAGCCACACACACCTGGGGGTGGGACGTGACCAGTCAGCCAGCAAAGTGATGCTGATGCTGATTGTCCTATGTCTGGTGACATTTCTGTCTTTAGCCTGTTACCATAACATTGTGTGGATGTCATGAATTGAGTGTCTCTTATAAACCTAATGTAACTTTTACTAGAAGTTGGCTTAAAGATCATCAGCTCTTCACTTGTTTTGTACATCAGTGGCCACGAAACTCTGAATTAGAGTCTATGGTCAAACCTGACGCTATGCATAATATTGATTTACTTTTCAATGTAAGTCTTCAAAACGTAATAAAAGCTTCTGAATGTCCTTCGCTATATCATTGAAACATGTACAAAAATAACCCAAATAAAAAATGAAGCAGCAAAATGAAGCAGAAATTTGTTCCACTGCGTTGATGGTAAGTAAAAACAATATAAAGCAGACGTGCAACCCATCACAGGATAACAGCAGATATTCATTGAATAAGTGAGAAATCTCAGCTTTCTGTGTAATTTCATTCTCTCGCCGTCCTTCCCATTTGGGGAAATGACTATTCAAAACTAAAAAAATGAAATCTTTAAGAATACTCAGCAATGTCGGCCTCACTGGAACCCAGCTATTTTTTTACTGTGACACAGTAAGACAATGGCTATTTGACATCACATAAGTACTGACAATCTGATTGTCCTATGTCTGAGTTCACCCTTTGTTTTCTGTGGGAATACAGTCACTCAGCATTCATACAATGCTTCGCCAAATCAAACCGTTTCCAGTGTAGATTTTTGTTTTCAGGAACTGTTCTGATCTGGGAAGCACAAAGACAAAGAGCTTACGCAATGATTATTTAATCATTCTACTGTTTGACCCCATCAGAGCCCAGTTTGTCTGATCAGGAAAGGCGACAAAAATAAGCCTTTTGATGGGACGGGGTGGCAAAGCGGTCAGTGATTATTCACTATTAATAAATATAAAAACACAGCATTTATAACACATCCTTCACACACTGTGAATAATAATAATAATAGTAATAAAAACACTGGTGAGAGACAAAAAAAAATTTTTTCTTCTGTTTCTTACTTATAAAAGTACCTCAGAAGGAGGAAACAATAGTGTTGATTTGTGATTTTACAGAGGAATGCCATAAAATGAGAGTTATTGTTATGTAGGTATGCACATTTTAAAGTAATTTCTTTGCAGGAGTGCAACACGAGTTTTACACTGTGCTGCAGTCTAGCAACAGGCGATCCAAGGGTACAGTAAGACTGAACCTTTTTTCCATTGTTAATATATGCATCAAAAGTCCTCTCAGCTCTGTGCTGAGTGGGCTGTGCTCATCCAGCCTTCCTGTGAGGGTGAGAATAGCCAAGGCGCAGCCTCCCTCCACACCTGTACCCATTCCACGGGTGGGAGAGGCTAGTGCCCGACAAGTGCCTGCACCCGTGCCTGTTCCCTGGAAGAGGGCTGCTGAAATAATCCTGTGAGCCAGAAGTTCAGGCTTCAGTCTGCAGTAAAATGGCTTATTTCATGCAAAATGAGCTGAAGGACTCCATTACGACCTAAGTATAACATAAAAATGCTTCATTTCTAAACTGTGACTTATTCAAAGCAACTGTAGTGAAGTATAAAAATTAAAATATGATGCTGAGAATGAGCAGAATTGCTCCACTATAAAAAAAAGGATTAGTGCCAACATTAACGCATATTCTAATACGCTTTACAGTTTCATCGTTTTTCAGACAGACAAGTGGCAATAAAAACCAAATATGAGAAAAAATGGAACCTTGGATTAACATTGTAAATTATGTTATGTTATGTTAAGTTATGATGAGGGATTATCTTTACCTTATGATACTTTCCAACCCCACGGGAGAAAGTGAATGGTTTAAAAAAAACGGTGTGAATGATATAATTACAGTTACCAGATCTCACCCAAGTTCAACAATAATGTGTCATTTTATAGTGTCTTGTTAGAGAAAGCACTCCGCCTCCACTGTAAACCTTTTAGAATACTGATGTACGTCTGCCCAGCTGATTTCAGACACTTGCTGGGGTGCACTGAACTGTTCTGGTACTATGAGGTGACCCAACACCATGCTAAAACACTTTATATTGTTTTTGCCTTTTTTTTAGTCGCCCCTGTGGTTGTAAAGACCTTTGAACTACCTTGTTGAAGAGCAGTTCTGTATAAATAAAGCTGCTTAGTGTGGCAGATGGTGTCTACTAGTTCCTCATAGAAATATCTTGCTCTTTAACTACTAAGTGCTTCATTATGTGCACCAATTACTACACAACCACATCTGTCTGCTTTTTGTCGAAAATAACTGCCTTTGGCCAAAAATGACACCGTCTCAGCAGACAGAATAAACCAGAATAGAAAGCCTGTGGTTTCATTGGCCCAAAGAGGCCCTCAAACTAAAAAAAAAAGAAAAAAAGCTCTGTCTTCTAAGTAAATTGTCACAATTTTAATCCCGAGTTTTAGTTAATTCAATACCACAACTAGTTATCCATCTTTATATTCAGAAATTAAATCTTACATTCTAGTTGTTATTCAAAAATAAAAAGAGCTATGATGTGCTGCATTTTCTGACCTTGTGTTAGTGTGGCTTCATTAACCTCTCAGCGCCCTCGAGGGCACTTCCTGTGCGTAGGGGAAGCACACAGACATATGGCCGGGGAGACGTTTCATCCGTCCGTGTGTGTGTGTGTGTTTAAGTGAAAGCCACAGATAGTGCAGCCTGTATAGCTTCCGCAGGGTAAACATCAGCGTTCTCATGAGAACGTTTCTCTCTTTGACTGCTCAGATGCTCAGATGCTTTACATGTGTGCATTTATCTGTATGTGTACTCAATTTTGAACTTTATGGAAAAAATAAAAGATTGTAATTTAGAAAGCAGTTCTTTTTGTATTTACACTCATAATGCTTTCCTCTCTGTGTCGACTCTTCTTTTCTTCTTTGTTCTTCTGTTCTTTAAAATAAATGAACATGTATTACTAGTGAAGACAGTGTTTTTAAGTGTAGGTGGTGTCTTAAATAGGAAACATTTTATAATAAATATATAAATAAATGGACCTAGTCATTCTTGATTTTTTCCCCCCATATTTTGCATTTTAGAACAAAGCGATAAAAATATCAAATAACAAATGAGAGAAAGTGTTAAAATAAAATATAAATATTTTCCTTTCTTAATTTTCCAAGGCTTTAGGATCTGAAGACGAGAACATTTGAAAACTCTTAACATTCAGCTCTTCTGGGAAGGCTTTCCACAGGGTTTAAGTGTGTGTTTATCGGAATTTTTGACCATTCTTCCAGAAGCGATTTTCGAAGAGCAGGCCAACAGTTTCCACTCTAATTCATCCCAAAGATGTCCTGCAGTTGATGTGAAACGATAACCATGGAAACGGAAACCATGGAACTGATCTCGCCAGTTTGAGTTGCATTTAATCAACAGTTGTTTATACACAGAGAGAGAATGTAAGATAAAAGTTTATAAGGAGCTTTTTTTTTATCGTTTTGTGGAGGTACACTTAATATATATTCAAGATCAATCCGTCATCTACTGTCCAGAATAAGCTGTTGACTTTTTTTGCATGTGATATTTGTGGCAACCCTTTAATTCTGCTAATGTTTCCCTTTTGAAAGGGTTTGCTTTGAGGACTTTTATGTAGTATCATAGAAACTCTTTGCTTTCTTTCAAGTCTTACTGCTGTGTATCAGTCACGTTCATTGCTTGTAGTGTGGGCTGCTGGTTTACACTGTTTTATGCTTGATTAACAAAATGGGGAACTGCAAACAAGCAAAGTCCATAAGGAGTTGTTTCTCCTTTTCTCCTTTTTATGTCCTGTACATGTTCACAGCCTTCACATGTTGTTCTAAATGTGAAGTTTTACTACAGTTCAACTGTGTTGAAATATAAAAACACGTTTGAATCGTGCACTAGACACTCTGCCATTATGAGAAAACAACTCAAACTTATTCAGTGTCTAAATCCTGCCATTTCACCTGCTAAACATCATTTATCTTTATAAGAAGATAAGAAGAGGCTACACCACCATCTAGAGGCCAAATATGGTCACTGCCGTAATGAATACCCATTGTACTTAAGCATGACTTCAATTAATTTCAGATGACTAAAACGAAACACTTGCTCTGGCATTAAATACAGATTGTAAATTTAGCTAACAGTTGGGTTAGGTAATAATATATCTGTTATAATTTATACATTTATATCCCTTCATGTAGTCTAATACAATGATCTACTACTGGGCAGGCACTGATCTAGAGAAATTTTCTTAATAACACACAGACAAGCAACATGAGAGAATATATCTGGGACCGCTGCAATCTTCGATCGCGCCTCCAGCTGATCCGCTGTCCACATTGGATGGGAGGAAAGCATGCGAGGAGGCGTTGGATTCGGGGGAGGGAGGGTGATAGTGAGGGCATATCAGTATCAGTGTACATGTGTGCGCACCTGTGTGTGAGTGTATCCCATGTTCAGCTGAGAGAAAGTGTCACCATGCCCGGTTAAGCAAAGATCAACAGTCTCCAGTGGACCCAGGTGGCCTTGAAGGAGGGACAAAGAGTTCTGACACAGTCCTGTTATCATGGAAGAGTTTTGTTGTTCCAGTCAGCTTCGATCTTGGCAGGCCTTCAGCTGGCACCAGTGGGGTAGCCACAACAGTGAAGATGGTGAATGCTTGGGTTTAGTGCGAACAACTGCATCCTATTTTTACAGTTGGTCTAATGTCGATCACTGGTCACCAATTATCTCAATTCCTGTTCTTCTTCTCCAGGATCTTTTCTATATTGCAGAGCAATGAGCTTCTCCAAGATCTTATCCATATTGCGTTCAATAAACACATAGTCTCAGTACTCACAGCCCTGCCATCATTTATCATGTCGGCCAGCCTTGTGGGATTTTGAACAGCTGTAGCCGCTTCTTGTTCTCCGATAAGCCATGTCCGAGCCAGCTCCACTCATCCAGAACTATCGTGGTTCCGGATTGGTAGATGTCGTTCAATGTCCTCCATCGAGAGTGTCACCAGACACATGGTGCAACCGAACATCGAGTATCCGGCAGCAAACGTCTCCGCAGGACAATCGGGCTCTCCCAAGCCCAGGGGTGTCAATTTTGTTGAGGAACCAGTTGATCAAATCCATAATTCTTTACGTTTTAGAGAACAAGACGGAGAGACTCTCTGAGGGTTAGAGTTAGACGAGACTAGACAAAGACATAGAAGCAGCAGCAGGGAAGATAAGGGAAGGAGAGGGTGAAAGATGCGTCCGCCTCCTCCGAGAGCCAAAGAAGAACTGTAGAGCCTGATTAATAAATAAATATGTAGCCCAATAAGTATAAAATCCAGCTACACAACATGGGGAGGTTCATTTACCAGCACAAGTCTAACTTAAGTTTCAAACAGTTTTTCGTTAAAAAAAAAAAAAAATCAGATTGTTACATGATTAAATTTACACAAAGTGTAACTCTGCACTGTCATGAACAAAAATTTAAACCTAAATTTTCATCATTTGTTGGGTTAACCCTCTGAGGTCTAAAGTATAACTGGACATTTTTGGCTACTTTTGATTTTACATTTGTATTTTATCTTCAAATTGTTTAATTTTGAATGTAAGTAAATGGTTCTTCTTGCAAAACAGTTATTCGGTGCAAAATTTTGTGCTGTTCCCTCTTTCCGTGTATTACCACATGATGTGGAAAATATCTACATCTCCAATTAAAAACTGTGCCTCAGATGGACTTTCTTTTAATCCCATAAAAACACACACACACACAATCATGTACTCGAAGACTCTTTCATTCCCAAATGTAGAATGATTTATGCAAGTTTGCAAGTGATCATAACCAAATGTTGTCCAGCCAGATTGCTTAAAATCATCACAGATGTGTGTGACGTGATTTTGAATGAGGAGAATGTTTTGAACATGAGGAAAACTCTTGCTCATGCAAATTTGAGCTTCCAAATTACAGTGTTTTATCAAAATGCATATTTCACCTCCTAAACAAAAAACACAAAATCAACATGGTAGCATGGCACCACTAACTTTTACAATATGTCTCTCACATCTGTAGCTGGGAAAACACACAAAAAAATCCACAAAAAGAGTAAATTATGCCTTTAGAGCAGAGAACTGGTTCAGTTCTTTGAGGGATCTGAGGAGGATTAGAGCCAAGAAGACTGCGGATTCAGATGGCACCAGCTCAAGAGTTGTCAGGTCCTGCGCAGATCAACTGTGTGGGGTGATGGAGCACATCTTCAACCTGAGCCTGAGGCTGGGAAGAGTTCCACAGCTCTGGAAAACCTCTTATGTTGTACCAGTGGCAAAGACTCAACTAATGACCTTAACAGCCACAGGCCGGTGGCTCTGACATCCCAACTGATGAAGACCCTGGAGCGGCTGGTCCTGGCTCAGCTTCGGCCTCTCGTGAGCTCATCACTGGAGCCGCTTCAGTTTGCCTACCAGTCTGGCATTGGAGCGGATGATGCCGTCATTCACCTCCTACATTATTCCCACGCTCACCTGGAGACCGCTGGGAGCACTGTGACAATCATGTTCTTTGATTTCTTTAATGACTTTAACAACATTCTTCCCACAGTCCTGAAGGACAAGCTAGAGAACTCAGGAGTTCACATCACATCACATCACAACATGGTTACTGGACTACCTCACCAACCGACCACAGTATGTGAGAACTCTGTCTGTCGGACGGGGCTGTCTGCAGTACGGGGGCCCCACAGGTAACGGTTCTGGCTCCGTTCCTCTTCACCATCACTGCAGACTTCTCCCACAACTCCACCCAGTGCTTCCTGCAGAAGTTCTCTGATGACTCAGCAATAGTTGGCCACAATTCAGATGCCCTCTACAGCAGGGATCCCCAACTCCAGGCCTCAAGGACCGGTGTCCTGCAGGTTTTAGATGTGTCCTTGATCCATCACAACTGATTTAAACGGCTAAATGACATCCTCAACATGTTTTGAAGTTCTGACCTGGTAATGAACTATCATGTGATTCAGGTTGTGTTGAGATCTAAAACCTGCAGGACACCGGTCCTTGAGGCCTGGAGTTGGGGACCCCTCAGGTCTTTTGGAGTGAAGGGCCCACTACGTAAGTCTTTCATGATTTTGTTGTGGCCTTAGCCATCTTTTACGGTGTCCTCTGCTGGGGACAAAAGAGACTGAATAGGCTAATCAGGAGGGCCAGTTCTGTTCTAGGATGTCCTCTGGACCCAGTGGAGGTGGTGAGTGACATGAGAACAGTGGCTAAGCTGTCATCCCTGTTGGACAACATCTCCCACCCCATGCAGGAGACTCTGACAGCCCTGAGCAGCTCCTTCAGTGGCAAGCTGTGGCATTTTATTCTTTTTCATACAATATTTAATTCTATTTATATAGTATGTTATTCTATCTTATCTTAGTCTGTTCTATTGTTTTTTTTTCTTTTTTCTTAAACAATAGTATCATTTTCATTTTTGTAAAAACACGTTAAAACGTTAAATTTGCGCAGAACTTAACTACATGGTAAGTATTTAAAAATTCATGCCTAGCATACTGATATGCAATTAGAAAATAACACAGCTGAGGGAAGAACATGACAAAAGTTGATATTTTGGATGTTAAAAAGCACAATGTTGCAAAACATTTTAGTGCGTTACTTTATTATTTGAATAAACAATTTTGTTGAATCTGAATAGTAATATAGTAGTATAATATAACTGAAGTAGATTTTTCCTTTTAGGTCAGTTTTTTTCAAAGTCGCAAACATGATGTCAAAGCAATGTAATTGGTCCACACACTAACCCTAAGTAAAAACAAATAACAAATGAAGTTCTTAACAAATGTGTGGTCAGTGGTGAAAATGGTTTTAGGGTAAATGTAGAAAATGAATTAATCAGAAGATATATATAAAAAATTCTAATTAAGGTATGAATTGTAAAATTCTAAGCGCTGGTTATTTGTGGGCGGGGTTTTGACGTCACAGTCAACAGAAACCCATATAAGCAACCCTGATTCATATCTGAATATTAGATTCATTGTACCACAGCTTTGTTTAACATTTAAAATGTCACAAAGGAGTAACCAGAGAGGAATGCCAACATTTATGGTTAGGAATAGTCAGGTTAGGAAAGCCTTCCTAAATTGTCTGAAAATGAATGTCTAAAAGACGATGACCAGAAAGCCAACCACCAAATTGACCTGCTGTTGTCCCAGATTTCTCTGATGCGCATCATGCTGAAACAGTATGAGATCCAAGCTTGAGAACTAGCTGACGCCACCAAAGAGAAACACCAACAGACTTGTTCAGATCAGGAAAAGACCAGCAACTTTGACTTTGAGATGTACTATCTGAAAGGGCAGCTTCAGCAGAGCGACAGTGAAATCCTTATTGTGAAACAGGAGATGGACTGAGAACATGAGAACCCAAATTTTGTGTGCACTATCCCACAGAGTACACTCAATGATCCTATCTTGGTTAGGAGAGCCTTCCTAAATTCTCTGTCTAAAAATGAATGTTTAAAAGAGGACGCAAAGACAGTCAGACACCAAATTGACGAGCTGTGGGAAATAATTTCCCTGATGCGCACCATGCTGGATCAATGTGAACTCCAAGAAAAAAAGAAAAGACTGAAACTGGGGAGAAAGTTGTGCCAGCCATCCCTGAGCCTGGTTCTGCCGGAGGTTTCTCTCTTTTAAAAGTGAGTTTTTTCTTCCCACTGTCGCCAAAGTGCTTGCTCATAGGGGGTTGGAGTTTTTGTGTATTATTGTAGGGTCTTGACCTTACAATATAAAGCACCATGAGGAAAGTGTTGTTGTGCTTTGGCACTGTTTCTCAAAATGTCCAATTACAACAGGACATTTTGAGTTAAGAAACAACACAAAACCACAAAATAAAATAAAATAAATGAATAAATAAAACAACCTTTGAATTTGTGCTTCGTTTTTTTGCTGTAAATTTGCTAAGAATGTAATATCAGTTTATAATTGTGTTTCGATATAATGTGTATTGGAGTGGAAGCGTGAGTGACTGCGGAGGAGAGTATTACTTTTGTGTAAAATCAATAAAGTGTTATTTAATTTTTACCGCTCTTAACTTGTACTTGGCGTGACCAAAACATTTCCTATGTGTGGTAGGAAATGTGCCCACACATGTACCCAAGCAGAAAAAACATATTTAAATTTTTTCTACGTAATTGAAGAAGCTGATCTGCCTAGATGCATCTTAACCTCACCAGGCAAGCTCTACTTACAATCAGTGTTTTTTTTTAGTTTATCTTTGTAAATTAAAGTAATATTTTTCAACTCTTTTCTAGATATATCTTTTTCTGATTTTTACATTGTTAGTTGGCGTAATAATGTACATAGGTTTAAACTGTGAGATAATTTAATATCTTAGAAGTAATATCCGGTCAATTATTTTAATTGTCAAATATGCTGACTAGTGACTGGTGAGCATTATAGCATTACATCACATTATTTCTGTCCTAAACTAATGCTGAGTGGAGCTCAATTGTTCCTGGAAGAAGGTCTAACACTGCTAAGTTAAAATGTGGCAGAGGGTTATCAGTGGCCTGTTCAATGGGTTAACAAGCAGGCAGGCTTGTTTGAGGTATTTGCCTTAAAATCTGCTTTTTTATTAAACTGTGAACTTTTTAGAAGGTACCCACACAGAGACCATGAGACACTGAGATCAGAGTAAGAACATTTTGCCCTTTCTCAGAGTCACTTTCGCTGACTGATTTTTATGAAGGGAAATGTCACAAGCTTTTATGGTTGTTTGCTTGGGTTTGCATTATTTTAATTTTATTGTCCTTACATTCAGGGTTAAGGGGCATTTGAAATTTGCACTACCGTCTCCAATGTGTAACTTGGAGCACCAACTTGGACTTTGAAATATTTTGCAATGTTACAACGTCCAAAAGTCATGCTGAAGTTAATGATCAGGTCAGTTTGGCAGACAAATTTCTGAAGAGCTTAAATCCAACCCTATCATATAAAAGGGAATGAGAACTCAGAAGAAGACATTGCAGCTCGAGTGCATGCACCCTATGCAGCTTTTAATGCAGGTGAGTGATCTCAGTCTTTGTATTGATTAGAGTTGGATGTCTCGAGACCGGTCTTGGTCTCAAGACCACTTTTACGTGGTCTTGGTCTTGTCTTGGTCTCGACGGACTTTGGTCTTGGTCTTGTCTTGGTCTCGGCTCTCTCGGTCTTGTCTTGGTCTTGCTGTCTTGGTCTCGCTGGCTCAGATCACATAGCGGTCGGGAGATTTGGAGTCAACCATTGGCGGAGCGGGGGTGGCTTACTGGGTTTTAGCCCGGGTCATTTTTTCAGAAGCCCGGGGTCTTTTGGAGTGTAATTTGTTTCATAGTTAGACGCCTGATGCCTGACTGACAACTGTATAAAACAAAAACTACACACAATATTCGAAGCACATAGCGCACAGTCGTAAACCCCCCCCCCCTAATTTTGGTATGATCCGAGCTCAGGCACTTACGTAGGTGAGCGAGGGGGAGACGCTGCTGCTGCGAGTTTGCTGTATGAGAAGTGCAGACGGGCAGACAGTGGAGAACTTAAGTTTGACCAGGTATCCAAGCAAATTATTCATACTCTACAAGTAATGTAAAAATGACGGTGTATCACAACAGATTGATATCAAACTGATCAAGAACAGTCCTGTTTTAATTCCTGATCAGTTCTGGGACTGGTTGAATTGGGATTTAGTCCCCGTGCCTTGATACTGACTGTTCTGCCTTGCTGCTTAATTTTAAAAAAAAATTGTTTAATAGTTGCATATGTGATGCATATGTTGTGATATAATTTTTTTCCTATATGAAGTTTTCCTTTTTTAAACAAAACTCAAAACACAGCCTAATAAATCATTCAGTCATTTCTTTTTTTGTCTCGGTCTTGGTCTTGACTCGGTCCTTGTGGTCTTGGTTTTGTCTTGGTCTTGAGACGCTCTGCTCTTGGTCTTTTCTTGGTCTCGGTTTAGGCGGTCTTGACTACAAGTCTAGTATTGATACATGTTCACATGCTTAATTTTCTGACATTTTTAATCAATTCTAAACTGGTACTTTTGCAGTCACAGGCAGAGTGAAGATGAAGTTTGAGACCATATTGGAGGAAATTGATGGGTTTGGGCGTTTCCAAATCGCCATCCTCGTCCTGCTGTGCACCTCGCGGATGGTTCTCCCCTGTCACTTCTTACTGAATAACTTCATTGCTGCTGTGCCCCCACACCGCTGTGACATTAGCACGCTGGAGAAGTCTTCAGAAGAACTCTTCAGAAATTTAACTCAGGAGCAGAAACTGACTGTCAGCCTTCCTGTACGAGAAGATGGGGAGCCGAAATCCTGCGAGATGTTCGCAGAGCCTCAGTTTCAGCTTTTATCCAACTGCTGTAGTCGCATCGACCTGCCCACAGTTTGGTGTCAGAGTGGATGGGTTTATGACAATTCCACCTTCATTTCCACGCTGGCCACAGAGGTAGGGTAAAAATAGTGTGTACTGCAATTTACACTACAATAACAACAACTTTACATAAATAAAAGGAACTGATCAAATTAAATGACGTTTATCTCTGTGGGTTTCTTTTCCAGTGGAACCTCGTCTGTGATAAAAAGAGCCTGACAAAAACCACAAACACAATTTTCTTTTTTGGAGTTATGATGGGGGCCCTAGCTTTCGGATTCTTCTGTGATAAGTAAGGAAATTCCAGCAATTCACTTTATAATGATTTCACTGGCAATGCATTTGTTTTTCCATCGTTCAGTCTGTCCTGTACACGGAATAATAGTTGTGATAATCCTTTGGTCAAAATCGCCCTTAAAAAACATAACTGTACTTTTACATTTGACAAGTGAAATCCCTTTGAGCCCTTTGTAGGTGTCGTCATTGTTATAGGTACAAATGTACTTCCTGTGCTGCTTGCAGGTATGGGAGAAAAACCATGCTTCTGGTCTCTTACATTTTGTCGATCGTCTTCGGCTTCTCCAGCACATTTGTAAACTCCTACATACCGTTTGCAGTTCTGAGGTTTTTCACTGGATTTGCACTGACAGGAATCAGCATCATCTCAATAGTTCTCAGTAAACAAATTTTTTGCCTTCCACAATGTTGATACATCACATGTTGTGCCCCTATTAACAGTTATTGTAAGTTTAAAATATGAAGAGAAATTCATAATAAATTAATAATCGTTAATTTTGGTACTTTTCATACCTTTCAGCCATTGAGTGGGCTGACATCAGTCATAGGTCAACGATTGGGGTGATTGGCAGCCTGGCTTGGTCTGTAGGTTACATGCTGCTGGCTGGAGTTGCCTTTCTTGTCACTGACTGGCGGACGTTGACCATGATAGTTACAGCCCCGTTAGGATTTGCAGTTCTAACGTGGTGGTAAGTGAAGCACAACACCAGGTTTTTCATTCATGACAACGCCGATTCATGGCATTTTTTGGAAGTGTATTTCCCACATCTGACTTATGCTCGTTGTAACTAATGGTTGATTATTTTGTACGGTTGTAATTGTAGGTGGATTCCTGAATCTGCTCGATGGCTTTTAGCAAACGGTAAAGTGGAAAGGGCCCAGTTTTATCTCGACAAATGTGCAAAGATCAACGGAAGACAAAAACTTTCCAGAGAAAAACTAGAGGTAAGACTGGGCGCCTTTATAAGTGATGGGTGTAACCTGACTTGTTCTTTTGCAGTGTCTGCAGGGTCTTTGAGGGCCGCAATGCTGTGAAATAATAACTCCACTTAAATACATCAAACCCAAACTAACAAGCCTGTTTTGAAAACGTAAGGAGGAGAATGTATATACATTTGTTTAAAACATGTAGGGAGTAAAAGTAAAAAAGTTGTCAGAAAAAAAAAAACTACTCAAGTGAAGAACAGATACCCGAAAATTCACGTAACAAAGTGTTTGACCTTCGATCAGCTTGTTGCATTGCAGAGGTGGTTTGAAGTCCTGGCTGTGTTCTCTGTGTGTTTTCACTTGACAATACTTCAAAGATTCAGGTCGGTGGTTCATGTCAGTGAGTTGGATCGGTTAATCAAGCTCTGCAAGTTCCTGCTGGAAAGGAAATTCAAGATCTCTATAAAGCTTGTGAGCAGACTGAAGAAATGCTCTGAAATCTCTTGGTTGACAGTTGTGTCACCCCAAAACATCAGAGACAGCAAAAACCTCCCACCGGACTTCATACTCTTGGACTTTGATGTCCAAAAAAAAAAGCAAAAATTGACTTTGTACCAATGAGCAACAGTTCAGTTCTTTTTCTCCTTGGCCTAGGTAAGATGCTTCTGACTTTGTCTCTGGCTCAGGAGTGGTTGGATATTAGGAATGCAGCAGTCTAAAGCTTCTTTCTTGAAGATGGCTGTGGATTGTGGCTCTTCATACAGTGATATCAGCCTTAGTCCACGCTTTGTGAAACTCTTTGTGAAACAGAGTTCTTGAATTAACTTTTCTTGACAGGCTGCTTAAGACTGCAGCCATTTCTCTTGTTTCCTCTCCTTCTTCAATACATACAATCTGCATTTTGTGCTTCAGCATTCTGAAGGACAAAGCACTCCACCTAGCTGTTAACGTTTTTTCGGATGGATTTTTATTTAACCTTATTTATACACAGAGTCCCAATGAGACTCAGTGTCTTATTTACAAGAGAGACCAGTTTTAAACCAACATATTAAAATAACAACAATAAAAGATACAGTAAAATCTTTGATTTTTTTCTACAGACTCTTTCCAACATAGAAGTCCAGGAAAACCAGACCAAGAACTACACATACTTCCACCTAGTCAAAACGCCGAGAATGAGATGGTTAACTTTTTTACTTGGAATTGTTTGGTATGTATCAGCATGAAGAACATAATAACAACAATTATATTAATCATAAACCACCTCTATGTATTTCTCTCAGATTTTGAATTAATCAGAAATCTCTTATTAACAGTTGAATTTTGAACACTGTAGGTTTATAAAAATACTTTTTAATATTTTGCAGGTATGGAGTCGCCTCAACATACTATGGAATCAGCTTGAACATCACTGGGTTTGGTTTAAATATGTACCTCACACACTTTATCTACGGAGCCATCGAAGTTCCTGCCAAGTTAACGACTTATTGTTTTCTCAACATCATTGGACGGAGGAAATGCCAATCAGGCACGCTGTTGCTGACAGGGATCTGCATCGGCATAAACATCTTCATTCCCAAAGGTCACTGAGAGCATTTTGTAACCTGTTTTCCAGAAGTTATGTAACCAAACACACTGCAAGCTGGTTTTGGTTTTCATTTATTTGTAATATTGTGAAAACTAACGCGCACTCAATTTTTGTGTAGTTAAAAGTATGCTGTTACATTTTATTAGCAGAGGTAGCTTTTTGAAACCAATAGCTCCTCAGTTCGGGTGCATTAATTCACCCAAACAGAGTCACCGTAAAAGAGAGCACAATAAAATCATGCTGTGTGATTTTATTAAGCTGTCACAGGAAGAGGAAGACTGCAGTGTGGACTACTGATAAGAAGGCTTGAGTTTTGAATTTAGGATGTTGGCATTTTGTATAGATATACATCCATCCATTTGTCCATCCATCCATCTATTCAATTACTAACTTTTTAATGAACAGTCCAGTTTAGGGTCATCGAGGGGGGTGGAGCGTATCTTTGTTGTCATATTTGGAAGAAACAGGGTAGACCTTGGATAGGTCACCAATCTGTTGCAGGGTTAACACAGAAAGAGTGATAACCTTTGACTTACACTCACATCTTTGGCCAATTTAGAGTCACTAATTAATCTAAAATGCTTGTCTTTAAGCTCTGGGATTTCCCCTGAGTATCCAGAGAGATTCCACACAGCGGAAGGGAGAACATGTACACTCCACAAGGCCCAGATGACCAAGCTAGCTGGTTTCTGTTAGCTTGTTTTCCAACATACATTATTAATTTACTATGATATTAATTTGTAGGCTAGTTTGGCATTCAAATTAATGGATTGCCTGGATTAATGGGTACCTGTCAGTTACGGTTTTTTTCCAACCATAAGATTCAAGATTCCTCATTTGTCACATGCAGGTTATACAGGTACAACACACAGTGAAATGAACCTGACACACGTAGAGAGTCCTGTCTCAGTCACTTATGGATGCTGTGAGCGTGTGTGTGTGTGTGTGTGTG
>VUQR01031066.1:2759-16883 GCA_015108515.1 Hemichromis elongatus
AGTCTAACTTTGACAGACTACTGTAAACCAAGCTGTCAAGCAGCTGACTGAGATCAAGGGTAGAGAGTGATCAGGGGAATGGACTGTATGCAACACACACATGTTGCGTTTTCATGTCTTGTGGGGACATCTCATTGACATAATGCTTTCCCTAGCCCCTTACCCTAACCCTAACCATCCAAAATGAATGCCTAACCCTGACCTTTAACCTAACCATAACCTAATTGTAACCCTTCTACTAAAACCACATTTTGAGCCTCAAAAATGCCTTCAAACTCGTGGGGACCAGGATTTTGGTCCCCACAAGAATAGTAAACTTACACACACACAAATAATAAAGCAGTGCCAAACTTTGGGTCATTAGCACTGGCTAATAATAGAAGAATTTACTGAGGCTATCTTTTGATGGTGTTGCATTCAGCGTTTGCTTTTTGAGCAGCAGGTAAGTTTGAAGCTGCACGCATCCAGTTTTCATCTCTTTTACCTTTGCAACAAGATATGAAACCAAGCCAGAATAGACTGAGCAGGCATGATTCAGCAAACCGCGCTGTCCTGGTATAAGGTCTGCTTGGTGAGAAATTCTCAGCACTTAGAGCTTCACTGCACTCACCTGTAGATGCAGTTTAAAGTGACACACATCAAACGATGGACCTTTATGCTGCTTTGTAAGCTCTTTTTAAAACGTATTATTTCCAAATGTAATTATGGGCCGTTAAGGGCAAATACTGTTAGTGGACAGTTTAGGGGAAGTTTGAAATTTAGGATGTGGAAACAAAGATCACCGAGAAGCCTGGTGCTTGTTCCTTCATACTGGCACATGATGTGACTGACATCTTCCTCAAGCTAATTTATTCAGGGTCACACCAGATCACTGAAGGAGAACAAGAAGCAGCAATGCATAGACATTTTCTGCAAAATGTTAACTACCTATAAATAGTAATTAGTAGTAACCAGCAGGTTACACTTTCATAGTAAAGACAAGGACAACTTTTAGGTGTAAGTAAATATGTCTATAACAATGTTGATTACCAGAAAAGGATCACACTTTGTGTTTTCTTGGAGAAATCTTAGTAACAAAGATAGCGCACACAAGAATGTCATAAAATGTGATTGGTATGACACGCACACGCAAGAATTTAAAAGGGAATTTATATTTAGAAAACAAATAGGTGATGCAGGCCTTCCCGAGATGTATTCATTTCTCAGCAAACTTTCATTTCTCTCTCATCTTAAAGGGTTGTCTGCAGAGACGATCCTCCCTATTTAAAATGTGCCCTCTCTTAGTGGTTATAACCATTTTGGGTAAGAGTGATTCACGCTGTATTCACGTGTGCAAATCATAAGTCTAACAGCAATAAAAACAGCCAATCAATGTTAGGCTGTACCAAGACAGATTACTTCATTATTGGGTTCTTTCCACAGATGCATGCAGGCAAACCAAGCTCTGCTCTAGACTCATTCATAAAAAGCTGGAAAAGTTTTTAGACAGTATGTCTAAAATATTTCTAAATTAAAGTATAAGATTTTAATATATCCAAGTAAAGTTTGCTAAATATAATAGTTCCAAAGGGATTAACTGACTGACCTGGTCCCGGTCTGTCTGGCACCAGCTCCACCGGGCCTATTTGGCGCATCATGTAGGCTGTCTTCACCTCATGACAGCTGCCTGCATCGGCCGATCTACAGCCAACCTCCGGTAGAAGAACAAAACAAAGCAAAATTACCCCAAACAAGTCCACGTTTTGAAAGGCTGCACGGAACATCGCAACATGTCAGGGGGAAGTTAGAAAATCTGGACGGTTAATATGAATTCCTGAAAGTCGCACCGTGCAGTGTGACCGAAAACTTCATCTGCAGCCAGTAAGTCTGTCTGCAGCCCAGCGTCACGCTCAGCGCCCTCCTCCCGCTCGACTCCCTCTCTCGCTTTACTTCAATTACTTAATTACTGGCATGAGCGGCCCAATGCTTCCAAACATTGTTATTTGATTCCGTGGTTGCCACAAAACACTTAAAGTAAAAGACACGGCGTGCTTTAATGGAATAATTGGGTTTAAAAAGTTGTCTCACATTTTGCCCGTTTCCAGGGCCCACTTGCGTTTTTTATAACTTTGAAAAATTTTTTATTTTTTATTGTGGTTATATTGGCACATTGTGCAGCTGGCGTTTCTATAAATAAGATCCAATAAACTCGAAGAATTTCTGTGAGACAAGTCGAATGAAGCGAAGAAGAAAATGGGATTTAAAGGTGGAACATGAGCGCCACCTGCTGAGAACTTTGGGTATAACAGTCGAAAAAGGCTGATAAAATCAGCTATTGAGCCATCCCATAATTGCATTCACTATAAATAGAAAATATATGCTGTATGGCAGTTGTTATTAAGCAATGCCATTAATGCCTCTCTTTTTTTTCTTTAATTCAGCTCCATATCTGTTAGGAGGGAATACGTTATAAGATAAGATAAAATAAGATAAGATAAGAAGAACTTTATTTATCCCAAGGGAAATTCTTTTGTCATCCACATGCTCAGTGCAGTCAGAGAGACAGAGATATACATACAATATAGGGAATAAGAATATATATAAATAAGAAATGAAAGATACAATATATACAATAAGGATGCTAGTGTACAATAGGATAGGATTATGGAGCAAAAAGAAAGGTCTTAAAAACTTATTGTAGACTTCAGACGTGTTACTGGTTAGTTTCACTAGGGAAAAAAACAGTTGATTCTGAAGAGGCTAACATTACTGCAACTTCTTTTTTTTCTTTTTTTTTTGACAAAATGCAAAGGGAACCTTTAATCTTAAGTTTCCTGAATATATGCGAAATTGATGATTTTGTTTCTGTGACGACTAGTTTTTTTCAAGACGGAAACGACAAGAGGGGAAAAAGCATTCAAGAAGACGAAAAACATAGTGCCCCGTGTGAGGCTCGAACTCACGACCTTCAGATTATGAGACTGACGCGCTGCCTACTGCGCCAACGAGGCCACATGTAGACGTTGCAAAGCAATCATATAAAAACCAATTTATTCAGCCTTAACGGCTTCAATATTTAAAAGTTGAGATTCGAGTACATGTACGTATGTCTATGATAAAGCATAATCGGAATACACGTCTTATTAAAAGTAAACTTGCATTGTCTTGGATTTATTTTGACTAATGTCCCGGGTTGTTATGGCTATGTTAGCCAACTTGTAACTGTATATGGCTAACGTCTCTTAATGTATCTGATCAGGATAGTTTTATTAATGAGATTTAATTAATTGTATAGGCCGTTATAATTTCTAATTATAATTTTGAAATTTTGCCACCCTCGCCTAGTCCATTATTAATAACAGTAACAGCAGTACTACTATTATTTCTATTTTCCACCTGTGTTTCGTACGCTCATTTTAACCTTAACACTTGTCCTTCCTATACACCCGAAACGCATCACGATAGTTGTTACGGCCCCTTTAAATCCAATCTCCCGCGTTCCAAGTTAAGCGGAAATAGAAACCCTTCTTTTCTCTATTTAAGCGCGCCAACAAAGACTGTCCTATAGGATCTGTCTGTACTTTATTCGCGGAATAACAGACCGTTGTTTATTGTCCTTTCTCAGCGTCTTTACTGCTTTTCTGAAGATATGCCAGAGGAAACGTCCGCCGCGTCGAGCTCTGAGAGGTAAGAGTCGTTTGTCATTTTTCACTCAGGTCCACAATAACGTATGCAGGGAAAACACAGCTTGCTAGCCCTTAGCTGATTTACGCGGCGAACGTAGGCAAACCTTTATTATAGGTGTTGGATGTGAGCTATTTAACGAGATCTCCAGAAAGTGACACTCTGCAAAAAAATAACTGCATGGTTAGTAGTACTTCACGGCAGCTGCACACGTTGATAACATAACCTTATACTGTTAAGCTAGTTGGCTAACAACTACACGATGCTAACAGCAATAAGGCGTAGCTATCTTCGGGCATTTACTCAATAGTGAAAGTTTGGAGTGTGGACTCTGTACCTCAGGATCAGGTAACTTGCATAAGCGTTGACTGAACTCAAGTTTAAACTATTGCAGTGCAGAGGAGAAGCCATGCTCTTCAAAAGCTGCTGCAGCAGGCAGGTGAGTCTTCAGTTTAATGGCAAACTGCTCCGCATCTGTTAGTCACTCATGATCGTTTCAGTATAACTAACTCAAGTTTTCTATCCCATTTGTAGCTCAGTTGAAGTTATGGAGGAGGCAAAGAAACTGATTGGCACGGGGAAAAGGCATCTGGTGATGGGGGATGTTGTTTCTGCTGTCAATGTTTTCCAGGAGGCCTGCAGCATGCTGTGAGTAGGAAATGATGTGAAACACTATTGCGGTCACTGTACAGTTAGAAAGCGAAACTGGGTTATGAATTTATTTAATTTTTTGCTGCTAAAATATTATATGCTGTAATATATATTTACCCAATGAAGTAAAGTATTTTTAAAGGTTTGAAATTTACTTTAGTTTCATAATCACATCATTGATTGAAGTAGAGTGGGGGATTGTGTGTGTGTGTGTGTGTGTGGGGGGGGGGTGTTTTTGTTTTTAATATTGGATTTATTTTATTGTCAATTAAAATAAAAAAATAAAAAAATTTACCCATCTAGGGCGGAAAAATATGGGGACACTGCAGATGAGTGTGGTGAAGCCTTCTTCTTTTGTGGGAAATCTCTATTGGAACTTGCCAGGTTTGTCAAATTTCTTATCTTAAACATCTTCTTTAAAAGCTGCACCTGTGAAATTAACACTTTAAAAAATGTATTTTTTTTGACACAGCTTTATTACAAGATAATAATGCTTGCGTGTTTGCCTACGAAAAACAGAGTGACAATTAGTGGACTCAAATTCTATTCGTTCCTTCATAAACTGCACCTATGTTTGACTTTGGCAATATTGTCTGTGTGTGTTGGCTTTTTTTGTTTTTTATATAATTAGGATGGAGAACAGTGTCCTTGGTAATGCCCTTGAGGGAGTCCCAGAAGAATCGGAGGAAGAGGAGCAGCCCAGCAGCTCAAATGTTGAAAGTGCAGACAACCTTGATGGTCAGTTTTTTGTTTGTTTTTTTCTTAAACCTACACACAGATAATTATGTGGAATGTATAAAAGATGGGAACTAAAACTGCCTGTGTTTACATTAAATACTAGATTTCCAGGTAATTGGCTTTTTACACTTTTTTTATATATATAGACTTTATTTGACATGTTAGTGTATCACTACAATTCCTTCTGTCAGAAAAGCGCTCTGGCAAAATCGTCAGAAGAATCAGCTTGGTGGTTTATAAATCGGTATCTGAAAGATCAAGTTATATGTGCAGAAAAAACAAGAGACGAGCTTCGACAGCAGGTATATGACGCAATGGCAGAGAAGGTAAAGGCGGAGGATCCGTATTCCCCTGTGACTCGGGGTGAGAAGAGCTTATCTCAGGAAACTGAGATGGATGGAGTTTCTTCTGTGAAAAGTGTGCAGGAAGGATCACTTGGAAAAGAAACCGAGACTGAACAGAAGGCTGAAGATTCAGAAGTGGAAACTGGCAGCGGGACGGAGGGAAAACCAATGAGCAGATGTGACGAGGACAAAGAGGAAACTGAGGGTAGTAGATCTTGAGGCAAGAGCACCTTCTGGTGTGGATGGGTGCACAGTTGATATTTAAACAGTCCACTTTAGCAGGTGTCCCAGTGGTGAAGGGTGGAAATGCAGGAGCAAATCTCTGGCGCATGTTTCTGACTTTAATACACGAGGGGATGGGGAAGGAAGAGAGAATGTTTAACTTAAAATGTATATATTGTTTCAACAGATGATGATGACGATGACGACGATGATGACGATGATGATGAAGAAGAAGGTGGGGAGAAAAATGGGCAAGATAAGGTGAGTTTATATAGAACAGCGACATGTTTCTTTGCTGTGACATTATGATCACAAAGATCTTAATTCTTCTGCGCTTTAACTTAAGAAGAAAAGCCTTTCCCTACAAATGCAAATATCAGGTACCTGAAGTTTGTACCATAAAACCGCTGCTGAATAGTCATAGTTGGATGGTAGTGGCTATTGAACAACACAGCTCCCTACCTCTTCCTTTCAGGAAGAAGACGAAGTTGGGAATTTGCAGTTGGCGTGGGAAATGCTAGAAGTAGCTAAAGTCATCTACAAAAGGTACGGAATGATGCGGTAAAATGTGTATGAACGTGTGCGTTTGCATGGTTAAATGAGCGGTTCGACTGCATTGACCGTTTTTTTCCACAGCCTGGGGCCAGCTTACAATTTTCAAACTACTTCTCCACAGAAAGGAAAGCAAAGAGGATCAGCTAATGGCAGCCCAGGCGTATCTGAAACTGGGGGAAGTTAGTGCTGAATCAGGTGTGCCACTGCTCATGCAAAAGGTGAACTTGCTGCCCGTACAGTCTCCACTGTCCAAATCTCACTGCTCTTCACTCCCACTCATAGGCAACTATCCCCAGGCACTTGATGACTTCCAGGAGTGTCTTGCCCTGCAGCTGAAACACTTGCCTCCCCACAGTCGTCTGTTGGCTGAGACCCACTACCACGTTGCTACTACGCTCTGCTATATGGATCAGTACAGCCAGGCCATCCAGCACTACAACAGCTCGATAAAGGTCATTGAGACCCGTTTGGGTAAGAATTTACGCCTCCCTTCAACTGCATATTTTATTTTTGTGCTTTTATTATATGAAATCCAAGTAATAATTGTGATTGGTTGGTATGAATTGCACTGCATCTCTTTGGGAGAATACGCCCACTGAACACAAATCATAGTTACAAGCAACTGGGACGGTTGTGACTTTGATCTGCTTGTTGGTATAGCTATGCTGCAGGAGGTGATCGATGCAGCAGAAGGAGCGGATGGAGCAGCGGAGGAGAAAAATGAGCTGGACGAGCTCAAGCTGCTTTTGCCTGACATCCGGGAAAAAGTGGAGGATGCCAAGGAAAGCCAGAGAACAGCCAGCGCTGCCTCACAGGCCATCCAGCAGACACTGGTGCGTCCACAGATGGCAACATTTAGTAGGCCTCTACATGTCTTTCAGTAAACCTGGCTTTACTAGTTCGGTAGTCTCAAATTGTATTTGACTCTCCTCCTGCAGGGTGGTGCATCAACTTCATCAGCATTCCTTTGTGAAAATGGCAGCACTTCATCGGCAGCTTTTGCAGCAACCACTCAGGTAAGGGTAGTGTGTGGCGCCATGCACTAAATAAAGCAGTTTGCCACCTTTTGTTACGTATTTGGTGGAATTCAAACTTGTGTATTCCAGGTTCCAGTGAAAACTGAGAGTGCCTCATCTTCCAAAGCGGTCTCTGACATCTCTCACCTTGTCAGGAAAAAGGTGAGGCTCTCTAATGCGTCTCCCACCCTCTCAGTTATCTTTGGCTTCTTCTTAGTAAAGAGGAAAAATTGACTTTGGCATGAGGAAAAAGCAATCATTTAATCTGTGAAGGAATAAACCTTCAGCGTTGAATAGTACTGGGTTTAATCAGTGCATTGAAGCTGGGGCATGTGCTGCTTGTGTCTTTGTGAGGTCTGTCTTTGCTGGTTGTGGTTGTAAAGTTTTACTTTTTTAGATTTTTCTGCAGCTCAGTGGCAAGCTTGTGTGGTGTGACTTCTAACCAGAGATGTGTGCATGTAGATGGGGGCGTTGTGCTTGAAATTAAGCTCTGATTTGGCGTGGCTTGTGTGCATGGTTCATCGAGTTTCCTAATGACTGGTAATGGATCACTTCAATTTCGGTTTGTGTACAGAAGCCTTCAGTCTTCTCTTCCTCCCTTTTTGTCCTGGTTTTGTTTCTGCACAGAGGAAACCAGAGGACGAGAGCCCGGTAAAGGACACTGATGCTAAACAAGCGAAACAGGAAGCCACAGTTAATGGCAGCGCTGACTCTAGTGCCACCAACGGCAATGGAGTCCAGGAGGGGAAATCGCAGGAGGCGAGTGATAGGCTTATCTCTTACCTTCTGAAACAGGCTTGTCCTGTGATACTGCCGCTGTAGCTGGGCTGGATGCCAGGAGTCGATACTTAAATGTAGTCTCTGGTGGAACGAGAACACTCCTTGTTAGTTTCATAAAGGTTAAAACTGGACACATGTGAGAACTTGGAGTGAGTCCTTCATCGGGCTGTAGTAAAGGAGGTTTTCTCGGACTTTGAATGATTTATCCACTTAAACTACACAGCATTAGTCTTGCTGTAGCTGAAGGCAATCTTGAATGAGTAAAGTTCATGCCTTCTGTGACCATCTGACAAATCTGCAGTTTAAAAAAAATAAAAATAAAAAAATTGTCACTTATTTGCAGTCTCTTATGTTAACATGAACTTCTTGCTTTTCTTTCCAGTCTGCCACCCAGTCCGCATCTGTCGAGTCCCCGGCGTGACTGTCTTCATCGCTTTACTGATCTCAGAAACCAGCACATCATGCCTGTTCAGCCCCTATCCACCTTTCAGCACTCTTGTTTCTGTAAATAAGATCCATTTTCATAGATTTGTCTGTCAAGTTTTTGTATACTTGTAGTAAAAATAAAGAATCTGCAGATGTAACCGTGCATTACCGATTTCTTCAGGCCTATAATGTCACACCTGTATTCTCTTCCAATTATTTCATATGAAAACATCTATGCACTTATGAACAGATGTAATATTTGTTACTGTTGGTTAAGCAAGGATGAACTAATGTACACCACTTTTGGATGGTATAATGTGAAGCTCCTGCCAGGACTCGGCCATTGTTGGTGACAAATGTATGCCATCAACACCAAATCCTAACCTACCAAAGCTCCGTCTTTATACTGGACCACTGCAGCGATTGTCGGGCTCTTCCAGTGAGCTCTGCCGTTTACCCGATATACCAAATGTACTCCATGTTTTTCACCAGAAGTTTATAAGGAGACAAATGATGAGTTGAAGTATTACTTACAGCCTCCTGATTTAGGTACACGGAGACGCAAGTAACCTGAAACTGCAAACTAAAGATGGCTAAACACGTAATGAATATATACTGCTTTTTAGCTGGGCAATACTTAAGTGAACAAAATGTGCATTGGCACCCTCTAGTGGCTGCCTTGCAGCTCTAAGTGAGGACATGACTGACGCACAGGAGTGTTTATTAATGAGCTGATCGTATGAGCAAACGAAACGTGCCATTTTCAAGATTCACTTTGGATGTGTGTAATTACTGCTCATTAATAATCTGTGCCAGGTGTTGGATGCAGTTTCCTAAAATTCAAGTACCCCTGCAGGTGTGCAAGTTTTAACATTTTATCTTGACCCATGAATAAAACAGTCCCAAGTCTCAGAGCATTACAAAAACAACAAATCATCTGTTTCATGTAGCAATTTATGATGGCAACATATAATATGCTCTTTAGCCGCCTGTACATTTGCTACCAGAGGAGGTGTGATGTCTGAACCCTATCAGGGGGACGTTTAGAGCACGCTTACATTTTCTTTTCTCTTTTTTGAAAAATATTAGATGTATATAATGATGTGCTTCAGTCCTTTTGAAATTCATGTTGTCAGCAAAAAGTGTCTGTAAAAATTTTGAGTCAGTAACCTGAGTACAGGGGCTTGATATGACGGTACAGTTTGCAAGGGTGGGTTTGAACGAGTTAGGAAGGGGGGTTAGAGGAGTTGCCGGTCCCAGTTCCTGCTCGTTTGAGTAAACAGTTGAGCAACTCCCAACAACAGGTCATAGACGATAACAAAACTAGCACTGCGTCTATACAAACTTACTTAATCAGAAGAAAAAAGTGGCAAGGAAAGGATTGTTTTTTGTTTTACTTGATAACTTCTTGAGCATTTAAAGTCAAGATTAAAATAAATAAATAAATTTAGTCCCACTATAGAGTTCTGAAATTTAGAATTACATCCCAAAGTATGTTAAAAGTAGGATAAATGTTCAATTTATGATGTAAAGAAAACATTTTTGAAATGTGCATTTAGGAAGGTAGATGGTGTGAAAAAATTAAACTGACCAAGGGTCACAGGAGGCTGGACCAAGAGGATTGGTCCAACCAATACAAATCTTAACTGTGGAGAGGAGAAGGATTCAGTCCTGAGTGACAGGGGTACATGAATGTGGTTGTTTTTGCTGAAGCAGAGATGGAGGAGGTGGAATCCTGAGCTTGGAAGCCTCCTTCCTTCTTCTTTTCCTTCTCTCAGTCTCGGCCTGCAAACAGGCAACCCGATGAACCTGACGATCCTCAAGCTCGGTCTCAGTCATTGGCAGGACTGTCACACTTTCATCAGTCTAATCATGTACCTGTAAGCACTAAGATATCTTAACAGTGTGGCTCTTTGTCCAGTTCTGTAGTTTCAAAACATTCCCTCGAGCTGACATAATCATGCTAACACCTGGCACTTTGCAGAACTGTATTATAAAAACCGCTCCACCTCCACGGCAATGCTTTTTCTTTCTGGCTCACCGGCTCCCGCAACCTAAACCAATATCTCACGTATCTTCTTTGTTGGCTCTATACACATCTCTAATTTATCACTGTGTTTTGGGTGTTATGACTAATCACAGGAAAGAAATGTTGGACCAGAATCTGATATCTATAAACTTCAAAGAGTAAATCACTTTTCAGAGTGGGAAAAACCAAGCTGAGTAAACTTGGTAGAGGCTTCACTGAGCACAGCTGTGTTGACAGAGGGTTACACAGTGATGAGCACTACATATTTTCACTTCGTGATCGCTCTGATTCTTGGTCTTCTTTCTGGCCTTGGCAGTGGCAGCTGCTGGTGGTGGTTGATTTCTCTCCAGGCTTTGGGTGTTTGCCTGCAGATCAATCATCTGTACCACAGTGGCTGGATCTGACCTGCCTGACTGCAATGTATGCCTGCTGAGGGCCTCTGCACCACAAACATTCTCAGAAATGTTGTCGTTGTTGTTGTTATGCATCTTTTTATGTTGGGGAGTAACTGGTTGATTGGCAGGTAAAGAGTCCTCTTGCACACTCAAAAAACAAAGCCAGAACAAAAGCACTGTAACAGATCATCAAAGGTTTCCCAGCCAGAATCCACCTTACTGAAGGAAATTTAATTTAGTCTACCACAGACACCACAATGAGGGACTACCCCCTAATGAAATACATAATTGATGCTCTGACTCATCCAGTATCTAGAAAAAAATATTTAGCTACAAAGAATATGTCTCTTGTGTAAAAAATATGCTATGAGCAGTGATTTCTGTTTGAATACCATGCTGGTATCTGTGAATATTTCCCTGCTCAGACTAACACATGTCGAGTAAACTTGAGCTGAAATGCTGTCGAATTTGTCCCAGTCCAAGTGAAGTGAAGTAATTAAATACAGGTTAATATTTTTTTCAGTTTTTCTTTCGGTATTTTAAAGAAAAATTGATTAAATAAGTTGCTGGACAGGTACCCTGGTAACCCAGGTGCTGACAGTTCGGTGCCATCTGTGAGCATCGACCCTGCTTTAGAGATCAGTAGGTGTCTGCTCCAAGCATGGAACATCAGACTGATCTGGATAAGGTTCGTGTCAAGCTGGTGTTCTGCATAACCAGGTTGGAGTTGCGATCTGGAACCGAATTCACACAGCCAATCTCTGGTCCCATATGGAGGAACATTATGTTCAGCGATGAGTCCACATCCTGCCTATGATAGTTGGATCTTAGGGTCAAAGTGTGGAGAAGACACAGAGACTGCTATGCTTTATTGCTGCACCGATAGGATAACAGCTTTTTGGTGTGAGGCAGCTTGACTGGA
Organism: Hemichromis elongatus; assembly: GCA_015108515.1. Taxonomy (NCBI): domain Eukaryota; kingdom Metazoa; phylum Chordata; class Actinopteri; order Cichliformes; family Cichlidae; genus Hemichromis; species Hemichromis elongatus. Next base: position 14,501 of record VUQR01031066.1, read on the forward strand.
AAAACAATGCTTGTCATCATTGGGGACTCTGCAACCAGTGGCAATCCCATATCTCCACGATCTAGAACCAAATTCTGTCCTCCAAGAGTGCGGTTTATCAGAGACTACCTCCAGTATTGTGGAGTGAGAGGACAGCGTGGCCTGTCTGCAGTTCTGACCTCAACCCCTTCGAACACTTGTGGGATCAGTTTGGATGTGCCGTTCTCGAAAGGGTGACCAGAACAGCCACACTGATTGACTTGCGACAAGTGCTGGTCGAAGAATGGGACGACATCAACCGTGTGTGACCGAGCTGATGACCAGCATGAGGAGCCGGTGCCAGGTTGCTGTGGGTGTGTGTGTGGTTCTTCCACATGCTACTGAGGCCCGTGCTTGTTAACTAAATATATAGCTCAAGGCCAACATCTCATTTTTCTTCCAACTTTAATGATATCATTTAATAAACAACACAAAAAGAACAAGCTGTCTGATAGTGCCAGCGAGGATCTGGCAAGTTCTTTATGGACACAAACCCCATACTCAACTCTGCTGCTCAACCTAAAAATGCATTTTCCTTACAAATGTGGCTCCATTTAAGGGAAAATAAACAGGCTTTCCAACAGCATACGACTCTTAGCCAATAAACATTGTTACAACAAAGAAACAATCCACCAAACAAATTTTCCTTACTGTTTGTGCTAAGTTCAGTTTTAAATAAATCTATAGCTTTTTTATAACTTTGACTTTCAGATCAATCTATTGATGTTGACGGAGAGGTTAGAGGTCAAATGTGACATGATACTTTGTATGATACTTTCCTCATGTTAATAATGTAACAATAAAACCAGTCTTAAGCAACTTATGGTATTTTATTCCTCCACACCATCTCTGCACTGCTCCAACTGCTGGTTCTGAGCACGTATCACGGCCAGTTGGCGCTCATGGACTGTCGCCATTTCCCTCATCTCTTTCAGTCGCTCACTGTGACCCAGCTGACGCTCGCTCGCCTAAGAACATGTTTAGACACAGATGGATTTATGCACAGCATTAATTCTTCGGCATCTCTGAGCAGACTGATTAATCTCATTTGTCACCCTCATTAAGATTTACTCGTGTCTCGTAGCATCTTCATCCAAAGTGACCTTTTACTTGTCTGACACCAAAGGTCCATGACTTCATTTTTAAAGAGCCTCAACAAAATATAAGAAATGCGAACACTGATAGCATCAACACATACTTCAAAGTGTGTGTGTGTGTATTAGCACATTAAAAGAGAAAAAAGGTGTGTAGAAGAGTGCAGCAGGAAACGGAGCACACCACTGCATCAATGCTCCTTTTTGACCACCATCCTCGGTTTGTAACACAGAGAGTGAGAGGAGGGGAATCGTTTTGTAATTTAGCATAAAACTTCACGTAAATATTAGCTTCACTGATTTACCCTTTGTGTGAATTTGTCTGACTGCCATCAGAAGCAGCTCTCTCAGCGCGTCTTGATTGACATAATAATATTCCAGCATGAATATTTAATCAAAGCCCATAAAGTGCCTGCAGTGCTGGGTAAAATGACACAATAAAAATGCTCTTATGCACACAAAATACTGCTGTGATGTCTTTCCCCCCTGATGGGGTCTGACGGATTATCCTTTGAATCTTTTTTTTTTTTTTTTTTAAATCTCTTAGATATTGATAGCTGATGGCATAATAGGTTTGCTCGAGCTGCAGTTCAGAGTCACCTGATTGGTGAGGTTTTGTGGAGCAGCACCATCTGTCTGTCCGGACATTGGTTTGCCTTCTGCTGTCGATGACTTTGGCTCAGCATCGGCATTTCTTCACCTGTTGTTTTTCCTTTGCTGAACTCTCAGCTGCAGACACACACTGTGTCTCCTACAGCATCCGTTTCTACGAATGACACCTAAAATCATTTTAATAGAGTGGTAAAAAGATCCCGCCATAGACAAAACTGGCTCCTGTCATCCTTATCATGAGTAGTCTAAGGAGCTGTAAGGAAAAGGCGTCTGGACTTCTTTAGGTTGCTTGAAGACGTTTCACCTCTCATCCGAGAAGCTTCTTCAGTTCTAGGGTCAAATGGTGGAGAGTCCCATATTTAAGCCTTGTGGGAGTGTCCCTCGTAGAGGGACAATGGGCCCCCTACTGATCCTCTGCCTAATCGCACGAGATGTGAAAACGGGTGTGGGTCTCAATCAGCCATGGTTTCAGGTGAATTCATTGTGAAACCTGGCCCCACCCTATCATGTGAATTCCAGAGGACAGATGGTCCAGGATGTGAGTGGGCGTTAAGGCGTCTGGGCAGGGATCTCAGAACTGGATTATAGATGGCAGACAGTTGGTGTCGTAAACCACCGCCTCTGTTCAAAGATGGCCGTTCACAGTGGACATAGATGGC
>VUQR01031073.1:0-10072 GCA_015108515.1 Hemichromis elongatus
AACATATGTGCATCAAAATAAAATATTTCCAGGAGTGCAATTCAAGTTCTAAGCATCCCAGAAACTAAACAGAAAAGCATAAAGTCAAACATGAAGTTTAAAATTCATGTTTGGGGTTATTAGTCATTAAAAGAAAAGAAACCTACAATTTTTGTGAAAATGACGTCACTTCCGGTTTCGGGCAGGAAATGGAGGACATACGATACTTCGTGCTGACCTCTGAAATAACGTAAGAAGTATTTTGAACAGCTGATCGACAAAACGTGTTTCTGGAATATAATGTTTTTGTTGCTGCCAACAGTTTTTACGCAACTTTTGCAAAGCTTTATGTGGAAGGAAACAGTGACCTAGGACAAGCTGATGGCATAAGATGTAAGTACAAACTCTCCGGTCTCATATGCAAAAAAAATTATTGCGCTAGCTTACGTGGTTGCGGGTCTACAGGCATTTAAAAATAGCTATGCAAAACGGAGCGCTCCCGCTTTGACCGGGCTGAAATGGTTAACCTCTACTCTTGGGCTACATCAACTGATTGGAAACTATTAAAAAGCATTAATGTTATTAAAGTTTCACTATAATTACTTATAGGGTATAATATGATTATTTTTATTGCTTTAATTACTGTTACAGGGTGAGTTTATATATTTTACTAGAACTATTTTTAGAGATGGCGCGATACCATTTTTTTTATGTCCGATACCAACACCAATTTCATAAATTTGGATATCTGCCGATACCGATATTGTTACGTCCCCACGAAGAGGTCTGGGGGTGTGAGTGTGGGGACCAGTAACAAATGGGTCCAGAATGAAATGAAAAGGAAACCAGATAGAATTGTTCTATAATAATATAATTTTATTATTAATAATAAAAATCTTACTACAAATAACCTCAACTTAAAAGGCCGGCAAGCCATCTTACAAATAATGACAAAGAAATAAAGGAAGCAGTCACAGCAACAAAAGAAACTACCACCAAACAAAATAAGGGAGTCCCTTCCCACTTCTCACCATTCTAGAGGAGACTCGTCGTGCTGCTCAGGGGATGTCATGAGGCCTGCGCCGGCGTTCCTCTGTGCCCCCTCCTGCCTCTGAGGCTCTAGTGTGGGGTCCTGAAGATCTCCGGACCAAGCTGGAGGCCTTTCGCAGGAGCGGCGGCCGCACTCAGAGGAAGCGCAGGGGATGAGGGGCCAGGGCTCAGTCGTCCTCCAGCTTCCCCCCTCCTTCCTGACATCTCCCGGGGCCAGGCCTCCCTGCCTGCCCCCTTGCCGGCTGAGCCGCATTATGTCCAGCGGTGGCCTGAGCCCAGGGGAGTGGCGGCTCATCCCCCCTGCTGGTGGTTGATGGGCTTTGGCGCCAGTTTGGCAGGGCAGGGGATGACCTCTTTGCCTCCAGAGAGTCGACCCACTGCCCCCTGTTCTTTTCCCTGAAGGACGACAGCCCGCCTCTGGGTTGGGATGCTGCAGGCCTGCAGCTGATGGCCTGGCCCCTGAGAGGGAGAGGGTCCATGCCTTAGGCCTCCCTTCCTTGGTCGTTGACACTCTGCAGGAGTCTGGCCCATCCACTAGGGCTGCGTAAAGCTACCTCTGGATGTTCGCTGCATGGTGCGCGGCCACGAGCTGGACCCCCATAGCGCAACAGTTGATGCTGTCCTGCAGTTCCTGCAATCTCAGCTGGAGGCCGGCAGGACCGCCGTTACCCTTTGTGGGCTGGTTGCTGCTATTAAGGCTGTTCGCCTTGGTCGCTCAGCACTCTGCGACACCGATGCCGCCTTGATCTCACAATTTTTGAAGGGCGCCCGACGCCTCACAGCTCATGTGCAACAGTCCTCGGTTCCACCCTGGCATCTGGACCTGATCCTTGGTGCCCTCGAACGGCCTCCCTTCAAACCTCTGTAGGACACATGGTTAAAGTGGCTGTTGCTCAAAACCGCCTTTCTTCTGGCTATAACCTCTGCCAGATGAATTGGCGAACTCCAAGTGCTGTTGGTCGACAGCGACTGTTGCAGGTTGCTGCCGGACGGTCGTGGTGTGGTCCTCCGGCCCAACCCTGCCTTCCTGCCGAATGTCCTCTCTGAGTTCCACCTCTCCCAGTCGGTTGAGCTGCGGTCAGCTCCCACTGGCGGGTCAGACCAACGGGAGGCGCAACGTCTCCAGGCCCTGTGCCCTGTGCGAGCACTGGCCCTGTACGTTGCTCGTACTCGGCTGTTCCGTACCAAGGACCAACTGTTTATCTCATTCCATCCTGGCCTGCTCGGTAGGCCTCTATCTAAGCCCCGGTTGTCACGCTGGGTTGTAGACGTCATCTGCCAGGCTTACGCCTCGGCCGGTGTCCCCTCAGGTGGATGGGGGGTGGCCACTTCTTGGGCCTTTTGGCGATGCGCATCCCTCTCCTCTGACTGCGAGGCAGCGACGTGGTCCTCAGCCACTACCTTACGCGGTTTTACCGCCTGAACGTGGTATCCAGCCCGTCCTTGGGGGAGTGGGTGCTGGGTGTCCACCGGCAGTAGCCACTGATTCCTCAGTCAGCCTGGCTTTCCAGGCTTTCCTAGGGCGGCCTATTTAGTGGTCTGGTGGGATCAGCTCAGGCCAGTCCCGCGTCTTGCGGACTGTGCCTCCACCCCCCGGCTTGGCCTTCGCGTCTGGCGTGGCCCTGACCGGTGGGGTGTATATATATGTATATTTGTATATAGTTCATTGGCACGTACTCTCGGTTCGCTTGCACTGTCTCCTCGTGGGGTGTCTTACAGAGTTACCCCGTACATATGGAATATGTAACGGTGTGGAGAGATAGTCTCGATATGCTAGAGAACGTACGGTTACTGTGTAACCTTGGTTCTCTTAGTGAGAGACTATCTCTCCACCGCTCCGAGTCGCGTTTCAATCAAATGATCACAAGTGTCACGTCTGCGCAGCTGTTTTATACATGAGCTGTGGGGCGTGGCCGGGCGAGCCGGAGTGTCTTAAAGAAGTATCCACATGCCACAACCAAAGGGGGTGGGGTTATACCCCATACATATGGAATATGTAACGGTGTGGAGAGATAGTCTCTCAATAAGAGAACCAAGGTTACACAGTAACCGTACAATATATGGAAGTGATTGCTGACTGGGCCCAGGTGGTAAACGAGGCTAATCAAAAGCAGCTTTGTCCTCGGGAGAGAGAAGAGTGAGCGAGAGAGAGGGGTGGAGCAAGAGAGGAGGAGGTGGAGAGAGAACACCCCCACACCCACACTAGGGCAGTTTCAGGAGGCCCTGCTAGGGCCATAACAGATATGGATCAGATATAGTGTATTTTATAATACATAAAACAGTTTTTTTTTAATATCTTGCTGCATTTTGTATAAGTTCATAATCAAGTTTTAAAAAACAACAACACAACATTAAAGCTATTCTGTTATACATTTATGCACTCACTGCACCCAAAATATTTCATAGTGCAGTTTATGGATTAGATCAATCTTATAAACTTAAACCTACACCGTCCTCCCTATTCTGGTATTTTAAAGAGTACTTAGCAGAAATATTAAACAACCTAACAAATAGGTAACCACCCCCAGCATCCGCCTCATAATACTTATTCAATGTAATCGACTTTAATTGAATTGAATGCATGTGTAACACAAATGCGCAGAAATTATTTTTCTACAATGATTAAATAGATTTAACATCTTCCTTCAACAGAATTGCAGACTGCACAAATGGTAGGAAAAAGTACTATAGCTTGCTAGGATATTTAATCGACTGAATATTTACTACATACAGTAATGGATTTCTGTACATTTTACATCAGATGAAAACTTTGGCTGTAAGATTCAGAACATTATTTATTAAAAGCTAGACATTTTAAATGAGAATAAAAAGAAAAGTATTTCTTTGTGGCCCCCTTTTCCTGCCAATGCCCTACATGGCCCCCTGGCAAAACTTTGCTAGACCCACCCCTGCACAGTTACCAGCTGCCAGCTACGTGGAAAAGGATCCTGATGGAGAAAATAATAGTAAATAAATTCTAACAACAGCCTATCAAGCTTAAACATGGTGATGTTGTTTATCTAATGGTTTCTGCTTTCTGGCGCAAAGTGGGAGATTAATAAAAAAGAGAGAGACGGGACTCGCGACAGAAAAGCCAATCAGCTGATCAATAATCAGTTTCATGATTGAAGTAGCAACAGGAGAGGGAGGGGGAGAGAAAAAGAAACAGTTGGTCCATATATCGGTTGTTAAGCTTAAGTTGAGAATGATTTACAAACATTCAGAGATGAACTTACACACTTGATGTACTTCTCTGGGATAGTTTTCTCCAAGATGAAATGTCGGTTTTGAATCAGCAAGGCTCCAAATGCTCCACCAGACCACCGACTGGTCTCGCACACCACAGCCGCTCTATCACGTGATGCTTACTGCTTCGACTGCTAAGGTCATGAGCTAATTTATGCCATGTGGCAAGTTTTGTGCAGTGCTTTTGTGATATTTCATGGATTGGAATAAATTTTTTATTTCTGTTCGATATCCGATCCAGTAATTTAGGTCAGTATCAGACCAATACCGATACATAATATCGGATAACCTTAACCACAGTCTAGTGTTTTCCAAAGTGATGCACGATGAAAAAGTAAAATAAATGTACACGTTTAGATTAATTCCAAATTGTTCTCATGTTTCCTGAGGGTTCCGAACACATAACATACTGATGATTTGTCACTTAGGGATATATGTTACATTTTGGGAATGAGAACGTGTTGGACTTTCTATGATCTCTGGCCACCTCTATTGCTGCTAGTAGCTTCCTATGTGAACAGGACTTTAGCGCTCTGAGGGTTAAAAATGGTTGAGATCCACACAAGAGTTTCATTACAGTAATGTCAGTGTTTTGTTTTGAAAAGCTAGGTTATTGTGGCGGGCATGGCCTGCGGTGGCGTGCAGGGAAGGCGGACGCACCTGCACGCCATCCGCAATCATGCCCACCGCCTTAATTATTTGCACCGGGTCCTGTGTTGGGGGTTGTTGTGGGTTGTGTGTGGAGCTGCAGTTCACTGTATGTCTACTGCAACCGTGTGTGTGTGTTAAATAAAGATGCTGAGAAGCATAAAAGTGTCGTCGGGTCTGTTGTGCCGTGTTACAGTTATATATCTGCAAATTGCTGTTTTGAGATCCTCCAACAGGGTAGAATCTTGCATAAAATTGGTTGTGGAACTGATAAAATGTTAAAGCAAAGGAATCTAAAGTTGAAAATCTAAATGAGCCGAGGTCTAAAAGCAAGGCCAGGGAGGTAATGAGTTATAAACAAGTAAAGAAATATCTGGAATCTGTGTTCCAGCATATTTTTTTAGAACTTTGATGGTTTATATTAAAAAAAATAATAATTTCTTTGATGTATCAAAAAAAGAAGAAGTCAGTACCCCGTGTGTTGAGGGAAGTCTCAGAGGACAGGGTAGCAGGGAAATTTACAGCCTGATATTCTTCACTTCGTTTACTAAATCATTCAGGCACTGCTCATATTTTCAGGGCAGTAGCCTTCTTTGTTATGGCTTCAGGGGGACTGATGACAGAAGCAATTACATTAAAGCGGACCCCAGTATTGTAGGAGAACAAAAAAACACGATCTGACATCCTTGACCTTTTTTAGTACTTTGAAATATTATTATCCCTGAGATGTAGAGCTGAGGGTCAACAGTGGAACCTTTAATTGTGCCAGTTGCTTTTCTAATGTACACACCCCAATAAATGAATCACCAAAAAAAGCACAAAAACACGTATTATGTGAGTATAAAAAATTTCAGACTGTTGCATTAACATTAATACACATTAAATGAATTCAACTGTAGAGCAGCAGTGACATGTCTGTTAAAAAAATAGCTGACATCAGAGAAGAAAATGCCAACAACATTGGTGGTTTCATCTCTACTATGAGAATGTGTTATGTTCATTGTTTTAAATGAACATAAACATGAACAACTGTGGTTTTGGACTGCTGGTCTATTGACATTAACTTGGTCTTCTGGAAACTGTGATAACATTTTTCTCTGTTCCTTTATATAAACTGTACACCAAGCAACTAAATACTAAATACTAAAAACATTCAATTCAATAATTAACTGAGGAGAAAAATAACTGTTTGTTGCAGACAGAGTCAGTTTACAAACTATCAGCAGAAAACAAGATCAATTTAAAATTTTCTTTTCTTTAACTCTTTCACATGAAGTCTACTTTCATTTTCTTCCACACAAAATAGATTTAATGAATGTCCACTTACAAATGTTTGTAGGAGCTTTCTGCATGAATAGGTGCTTGATTTTATCCACCTGTGGCAAAAGAAGTAATTGGAACATCTGAATTCAAATTTAGAAGGGTGAGTCGATGCTTTTAGCAATATAATTCTATCTGACAGTTGCCTTACAGTACACACAATCAGAATGATGAAGACTGAGCTGTTCATAAATCTGTCATGTAATCTCCATCCTTTCATTGACAACGTGTTTAGTATAAAATCAAAAGTAACAAACTAGCAGGCACTGCAGTGGGTAGCTGAGTTTGCACAGAGGACCACTGGATGTAGCTTAGCTCCCCTCACAGACTTTTACTCAAGCACATGCAAGGACAGAGACGCTCCACCCATCCTGCACACGGACCCTGTTTTCACACCTCCCTTCAGGCTGGAGGCTGTGCAGCATCCTGGCAACATCCACCAAGCTAAAGAATAGCTTTTTCAAGATGCTATGAGCCTGTTGAACTGTTCCCAACTGCCATACCTTTGAGTATACACAAATTACATCCTGCACTTTTAATGGACTTATTGATTAAGCTATTATGTTAATAGGTCATTTATCTATTTGATGGGTTTTTTCATTCATATTATTACTATTATTATACACTTCTATATGACTTCAGTCCAGCAGCATTTTAAAGAGCATTTTCATAATTTACTATGAACAGTAATGTTTTGGAGAATAAGATAAATTGCAGTAGTTTTACAAGAAGACTTGTTTTTATATAGAGTTCAGGAAAGCCCTTATTTGTCATATGCAAGTTGCAGTGAAAAGGTAGATGTCTTCATTGTCCTCGATCGATAGTCCCGCCAGGCACACGACCCTCCAGTTCTTCCACCCGTCCATTGTGTATCCGGCAGGGAACATCCCTCCAGGACACTTGGGCTCTCCCAAACCCAGGCTTCTCGTCAAGAAAGGGCAAATGGCCTGTGGTCATCCACACACTGGTGATGGCAAGCTACATTGTAGCCACAGCTGCCCTGGGGCGCACTGACAAAGGCAGGGCTGCCGGACACTGGCGCCACCAAGCTCTCTGACCACCACCAGTAGGCAACGGGTGAAGTGTCTTGCCCAAGGACACAATGACCGAGACTGTCGGTGCTGGGACTCAAACCGGCAACCTTCCGATTATAACATTAACTGCCAACTCTTTGAGCCACAATCTCCTCGTAGGGGTTGGGTGACAATTGCGTTTAGGGACCTGCTGATCAAATCCAAAATTCCTCTTTAGGTTTTTGAGAACAGGCTGTGAGAGTCTTCCACACTTATCCTTTGCACTGATGTTGTCCTCCTAAGCAACACTTTATCTGCCCAATCCTCTCACATGGCAGTTGAGGTTAGCTTGCCAACAGCGTGGCTTCAGCACCAAAACTAACTATTCGACTATGAACTTTTAAACTATGAGCTCTCAGGGCACTGGCTTAGCTCAGTGGGTGAGCGGGTAACTATAAGCCGCATGGCCCAAAAGCAGCAGCCGGGTTCAAGTCTGGCTTCTGGCCCTTTGCTGTGTCTGTTCTCCTCCCTCCCCCGCTTTGAATTGTCTTCACTGTCGCTCTCCATTAAAGTCAAATGCCTTAAAAAAAAAAGTTAAATAGTTGAGAGAAAACTAAATGGTTCATATAGTCAGTGCCAGTTGTCTTTATGATATATTCTACTACAAATCCATGAATTTGTATACTGGATCTGTTTGCCCATTGACTTTTAGCCTATTAAAAAAAAAAAAAAAATGATTGCAAATTGTACTAATGGTTTGCAGAGAGAACATGTCCCTTTTTTTGTGCTTGATATAGTGGCTGTTATTGCTGCCACCATACCCAGAGGCGTCCTGAGATTTGAAAGCATTCATTTGCTAGTTTGACTACTTTACTTTTACTAGTTTTACTGTACTTGTCTGTCTGAATTTCAGAACCATGGACAGTGAACTAGATTTGAGCTGTGCTCTAGCACATAACTGTTTTTAAAGGGTGGAACTACTAAACAAATTCAGCTGTATATAGACACAAAAGACTTCCCTAAAAAAAATTGTGCATCCATTGTTTTTCTATTTTTACTAAATAAATCAAGCAAAGAAAAAGTGCGGTGGTACGGTTAACACCACCAGTCACAGAATAGAGAAATAACAGGTTTTTTTTCAATCAGGTATTTCTGGTTTGCCTTTTCTGTTGAAGTGATTAAAAGTTGTCTTAATGCAAGAATGCTGCAGAAGTAGCGTCAAAATAATGTTGCATCACTTACAATTACTGTCTCTGTTATATTGCATCTGTCTGCCATACTGCCAGCCTTGGCTTAAATTTTATGTACACGTGTATGACCTATATTTAAATGCTTTTCTGGTTACAATTTACTTCTTTAATTAAGGTTTTTGGAGATATTTGTCTTCTCATTCATAAGACGTAAAATGAAAATGTGGCTTTCCCTTAAAGGAACTTACTTACTTCCTTCCCTTACTTCACATGATCAAAGGTGAAAAAAAGGAATGGATTATCATTCATTGTTGCTCTATCATATAACATAACCTGACACAAGGTGTAAGTTGGGGTTGAGGCGCTTGAGAAGGGATCTCAAGACTGCATTGAAGGTGGCTGACAGTTGGTGTTGTAAGCCACTCCCTATGTTTAATCATGGTTTTACACAAACACACACACACGGACACAAAAAATCCTTTAGGTGCACCTAACAGATAAAAGGTTACTCTTTCAGGGATGCCCCGCTCTGCCATGCTGTTACATTTTGGACAGACAAGACAGATTTACTAAAAGAGGGTTAAAAGAGGCCTGCAGGCAGAAAAATGCAAGACCCAGACTCTTGTAAAACAAAGCCGTGGTGTTGAAATAGATGAATATATGGTTTAACCTCGTCTCGACTGAAATATGCAAGACATGGTTGAAAGCAGTCGACTTTTCTTGAAAAATAAGTCATCTGGATGTTAGCATACGGGCTGGGATAAATCATTGTCACAGCCCTATTCCTATTCTTTTTTTTATGTGTAACAAAGCTGGTTATTACACTATTGGCAGGTAGAATGTAACAGAGTCTTTTCAATAACTGACAATGACTCTTTCATATCATGTTGGAAAAAATTTGGCCCACTTTTCTTTGCAGCATAATTTTAATTCAGCTACAGTGAAGTGCTTTCCAATGTGACTCGTTCAAAATAGGACTTGCTGGTACAATCATTATCCCCTCATAACCCAAATTACACGAATATGAAATGGACATGAAGTGATGGCCGGACAGTCTCCTTTAGGGGTTTTTGGTAGAGCGGAGAATTCAGTTATTTAAGTTTTCCAGTTTTTTGCCTCAAGCAGCAAAGCAACTCCAGACCATCACGCTACTTATGTCATGGTCCCCGTGCCTGTCCGGCTGGTCCTTAAAGGCTACATGTTTCAGTTTGTATTTTACTCGCTCTCTCTCTCTCACTGCCTGGGCGGAGCTCACTGTGGGCTCCCGCCCTTGGTCCACACACCTGCCGGTAATCAAGGCTCATCACCTGGAGCACTATTTGAGGCAGAAGCTCAGATCCTCTCGTCGCTGGATGATTGAACTACCAAGTTAGTTTTTCTCCCCCGCTCGTGAACCCTAGCAAACCTTGAGATTCGTGACTAGTGATTTGTGATTCGTGAGTAATTCCTTTGTTTCCCTCTGCCGCAGTCCTTCCCCGTTCCCGGACCTGTGCTTACCCTGCTGTGCGAGAGTGTGTGTGTGTGGACCAGCGGACGTGACCGTGGATGAGAGAGCCTTCCCCGTTTCCCTTGGATTTTGGATTTCCCTGTCACTGTATATATTCATCACCGGTGTTGTAAATAAAT
>VUQR01031076.1:0-26409 GCA_015108515.1 Hemichromis elongatus
AAAAATCCTTTTTGATTCAACTTCATAAAGATAGCTGTAACTTTTGAAAGAAGGCTCACAGAGACGTGTTTCTGGCTTTATCTTGAACACTTCAGCATGCCCGTGTTAGAAAACCAGGTTTGAAAGCTGTTCCAGCAAGGATTTTCACGTTATGGACAAAATGAAAACCTATACTTTCTAGCGAGCGCAAACTCCATTCAAATGCATGGGACAGTATGAAAGTCACTGTCAGAGCCAAAAAATCCTTTTTGATTCAACTTCATAAAGATAGCTGTAACTTTTGAAAGAAAGCTCACAGAGACATGTTTATGGCCTTATCTTATGCAACTCAGCATGCCCGTGTTAGAAAACCAGGTTGGTCAAGGAATTCCAAGTTATGGACAAAATGAAAACCTTTACTTTCTAGCGAGCGCAAACTCCATTCAAATGCATGGGACAGTATGAAACTCCCTGTCAGAGCGAAAAATGCCGTTTTGGTACAACTTCATAAAGATAACTATAACTATTGAACGAAGACTCACAGAGTCTTTATCTTTTACACTTCAGCATGCCCGTGTTGAGAAATATCAAATATCTGATTTTAGGACCAAACTGGGCCTGCTAGAGTGAAAAATGTAAGTGGAAATTATTGTTTTTTCTTCCTTCCACCAGAATTACAACAATGTTAATGTAACAGAGGCAGTGTGATGTGACACTATGTATGCCTTCATGTGGCTTTCAGTCAGTAATGTGTCTGTTCATTATGTGACAGGATAAAGAAGTAGCTATATAAAAATTAAAAGTTTATCGACCTAAAATTCCTGTATTAAAATTAATTATAGATGAAGTGTACAGATTTAGAAAATCCAAAACAGATGTGAAAGTAACCCAGGAGCACCTGATTTCAATCTAAACTACATTTGTGTTTAAGATAAAACTAATGGCAGAAAGACCAAAAGCTGCAGACAGCTGCAGAAAAGGTCTTCACAGAGAATAAACCCCTCAAAGGAGTCTTGCTGACTTATGTTGGTCAATTTGCTTTCTCTGCAATCAATGACACTGAAGAAACACTAAGATCACTCACATTAAATTAGAGACCACACAAATCCACAGTCGTATTAAAGACAAAGACAAAGTCAAGTCAAATTTATTTGTATAGCATATTTAAAACAACTGCTGACCAACATTTAAGATTATAAAGAGATAAAAAAAAATATACATGATAAAAAATACAAATACATGATAAAAATGTAAGAAAAAAGGCATGAAATGAGAAGATCTGCGTAAGAACTAAGACAAATTATAAACTTATTCTGATTTAAAAGTCAAGGAATAAAAGTGAGTTTTCAGATGGCTTTTGAAAGTGTCTAATGTTGGGGAGGTCCTGATGTGAAGAAGCAGTTTGTTCCACAGTCACAGCAAAGGCCGGTCTCCTATGTGCTTTAATATGGACCTTGGGACAGCCAGGAGCATCCGTGATCTTGCAGGAGTGTACCAGTTTAAAAGATCAGAATGGTATGAGGGTGCTAACCTGTGCAACGCCTTAAAAACGAATAATCAAATCTTAAAATAAATTCGAAAACTAATTGGCAGCCAGTGTAATGATCCAGGTATGGGAGATATGTGTTCTCGCTTGCATGTGCCAGTTGGTAACCGTGCTGCAGCATTTTGAACCAGATGCAGTCGACTAACTGATGACACCTTGGTAAAGACTATTGCAAAGGTTGAGGTAATGAAATGATGAAATCTCTATAAATCTCTAAAGCTCTAAAACAGAGGAATGGCTTTACTTTTGCAAATAGCTGGAGATGAAAGAAACTGGTCTTAATTACAGCATTAATCTGTAATTAATCAAATGTTAAATTACTATAAAAATCACTCCTAAGATTGTCGCAAAGGGTTTTAAAAAAAAATTAATTTCTAAGGGGCCAAATTCGTAGTAGTCACAGGGGCCAAACACCTCTGTTTTCTGTTCATTTAAATTCAGGCTACGTCCACACTAGTCCGGATCTTTTGGAAAACGGCGCTTTCGTGGAAAAACGATCCCCGTCCACACTATCGTTTTGAGTTGTTTTCCACACCTTTGCGCGTCCAGTACCGCGCATGCGTGAAATGTTAGACGAGACGACCTGCATGATTTCCATGTGTTGTTTATTTACTTTTCGGCTCTTTAAAACGAGCAGCGAAATGGCGAGACAAAGCACCGAATGTGTCAAATGGAATGATAATGAGGTTGCTCCGAGTCACAAATGAGTACATATTAATCTTCAACACGGCCACTAAAAACTTATTGACTGAAACTAAACTGAAACTGAGCAAACAAAACAACTGCGGTACGATGCCACCTGACCAGCTTGGTTAAAGTGGTCACATGATTGCATCATATGACTAACATACGTCATCGTTTTAAAAAAGCTCCGTTTTGGCCGTCCACACTACGCGAAAACGCTGCGTTTTTAAATTGATGCGTTTTGGAGACCGTTTCCGAAAACGCTCCGTTTTCCCTCCGTCTCAGTGTGGACGGGAGGGCAAAACGGAGAAAAAAAGATGCGTTTTAAAACGAAAACATTAGTGTGGACGTAGCCTAAGATAGTTTAATGCCATCCGTGTCTTGACATCCTCCAAACAATCCAGCAAACCCCTCAGAGGACTCACAAATTTACATTTCAATGGCAGGTAAATCTGTGGGTTGTCTGCATAACAATGGAATGTGATGCTATGTTTTGTTTTGTTTTTAAATTGAACCCATGGGTAAATTGAATAATGAACATTAAGCACATTTCATAAAGTTAATTTCACAAAGCATTTATACTAAAGTATCTTAAAGTATCTTAAAGACATCATTAAGAAGCTGACAAGCTATCCGAAATTCATCCTGATGATTACTAATTTTACTTTTTAAACACTTAGAGACCAGAAATACAAAACCTATAGAATAAAGCAAAACATGGCTCAGGCATTTATTCAATAGAAAACTACCAAAGTATTTATGTCTTCAGCCTGTAGGTCAAACAGCGATGTAAAAAAGGCATACAGAGCCTAATGCATTCATAACAGGGAATTCAAAAACAAGAAAACAAAATCACTCTGAGGAGTAGCAGATAACTGCTAGCAGCATTGGAGTGAGAAGGCAGACCACAATGCACATATATATGTATAAAAATAAAACGAAACACTAATGTGTAGTTCAAAGTCCCTTTCTGGCTTGCTTTCACAAATTAAACATGCAGCCAGGCCATGTGGTATGATTACAGCATATCGTCATCTTCTCCTCCCCCATACATGTTGGCCAGTTTCTTGAAGCGCGGGCCCCATTCACTGAGGCAGTCATAGTTCTGGTCTCCACTGCTTGAAGAGTTCAAAGAGGAGAGACTTCCTGCATCAGAACCACCTCCCTCGTGGTCAAACACCATGTGGGAGTCATATGGGGGCGCTGTTGGGTCATTGTCTGCAGTCTTCAGGTTCTGAGGAAGGAGCAGAGAAAACACATTTTCTAGAAATTTTACACAACTTATTTTGGTTACCTTACATAACCTGGATTAAAATAACAGAATAATAAATGTAGACGTTATTAAAGCAAAGACATGACGTACTATTGACATACACATCTATCCACATCCACCCCTTTATCTTCTGCTACTTATCCAGAATCTTTTGGGCAGCAGCCAAAGCAGAGAAGCCCAGGCTTCCCTCACTAGCCACCACGACCAGCTCATTTCCTCTGATGCCCAAGGCATCGTCCTGGTAGGAGATGCTTTAAACCCCCAGGGGGAAACCTAGTTTTATTCACCCAATCACAAAAACATTACTACAAACCTTATCTGTACTAAAGTACATTGACTAACATTCACACACTCACACTGGATACTTCATGGAAAAATTAGGTTCCAGTGTCTCGCCCAAGGAAACTTTGACAATGCAGACTGGAGCCAGGAAGCCAGCTGTGATTATGACTTTTAGACAGCTCCTTCTACTTCCTGAGCCATAGTTCCTACAAGAAAACTTTGTATTTGAGAAAAAACTGCTCATAAAGTCCCCCAAGACACAAAATGCTTTCTCCAAGTCTGACAAAGAAAGTATAAGCTGTTTAGGCAATCTTGAAAACTTAAGAGGATAAAGTGCTTGTCCAGCAATCCATGACCAGGACAAAAACTGCATTGTTCCTCCTGAATCCAAGGTTCAACTAATTAATGAGCTTTCATTTTCAGTACCTGGTTTAGACATTCCCAGAAAGGCAGAATAGTGTGATCCCCTATAGATGGAGCCTTCAGTTCCCTTCTTAAAAATGGGAACTGTTACTCCAATTTACCAGTCTGATTCTTTTCAATTATATTTAATTAATTTAGATTCACACTCTAAGCAATCTGTATCATCAGGTAAAGACTCTACAATATTAAAAAGAAACCCCAACCATCAGATGACCTCCTGTGAGCAAGCCTCTAGTCACAGTGGGAAGGAAAAACAGGACCTGCACTGCCTGCCATGTGTTGCCAAAGGAAATTCCAGACTAGAATAGAGTCAAGCTGTTTTCCAGGAGACTGTATGAACCAGGTTAAACTTTCAAATTCATGCTCTTGCTCCTTTCCTATCACACAACCATCCCCTTCATTACCTCAGAGCCAGGCTTAACAGCCAGGGATTAGACTACCAGGGCCTGCACACATAACAGCCATCCAGCACACAATGCACCTGACCCCTATGGTACCTCCCGCAGGTGGTGAGCCCACTTATGTGAAATCTTGTAACCATGCTTTAGAATCTCACTCACCTCTTCAATGAAGTTGTTCATCTCTTCTGGGTTGGTGGGCCGAGGCTGGTACTGAGGAGTAGACATCAAGTTTGGCACCACGTTACTTCTTAACACTTCGGGCCGGTTGTCCAGACCAAGGTGGAGAACACTCAGGTCATAGTCCTGATAGAAAGTGATTTCATGATGCATTATTACATGGAATATTTTTTACTATACTTCTGCAATTCACACTCTTCATCCACTCACTGCATTAGCCCTGTTGTCTACTCATACTTTCTATTACTAAATGGCCTCGGTCAATACAGCATATTTCTCTATTTTTCTTTTGGCATTTTTTGTAGCGGTTGAGGTTACTAATCCCACGCCCAACCCTCCTCCTTCATTAACCAGGCTTAGAAACAGCAATAGTGGCTATGTCTAATACTCCATTGTGTCTATTTACCTGATCATCCTCTCCACCTCCTTCTTCATCATAGTAATAGACGTCGTCTCTGACACCGTCATCCAGAAGGAGTGAATTATTTTTCTTTTCTTTTGTTTTCTTTTGTTTTACAAACAGCAGCACTAGCAGCACCAGCCCTGAACACAGAGCACAATGTTTAGCACACAGTAGCTAACCAAAACTTACTTAGTTGAGAAAGGAAAGAGATGCACCATCCTGAGACTACAGATGTGTAATATACCGAGCAGAAGAACGGCTCCAAGTATTCCGAGCACAAGGGGGAGGTTGCTGCCACCTACAGCACGGTTTGTGCACGTCCCCTTTCCTCCACTGCAGTCACACACTTGAGCTTTGATAATGTTGTCCTGCTCCAAGCCATGTTTGTCTGCCACTCTCAGGATAACAATGTAATCTCCATGGAGTAGCTCTGTGGCTAAATTCAAGAGGACACCTGTTCCTGAAATAAACAAGACAGCAGAAATTTTGCTTTATAGTTCTATATTGATTAATTTGTTTAGTATCGTTTTCAAAAACATTTATCATGTCAGTAAAGCCAACCATCTATCTTTAAAGTATGTTGTGTTAGGCTTTCTTTTCTGGCAGTACTCACTGTCCTCACACAAGCACCAATCACTCTAATCTCAGTGATGAAAACTAAATCATGTATGAGCGTTTAGCTTTAATCTGTGCAAGAAAGCAATCCTGATGTTCACAACAGAAAATATTTTAGCTATCACAACAGAACACAACTGAAAAATATCAGTGAAATTTATGTATCAACATATTTTAAATTCTGTCCATATGAGCATCAGTTTATACATGTGACAAACATGTCAGCAATGTACATACTGGACTCATTCATCCTAGCGGTCCAGTTGGTCTTTGACATGCCCTGTAAAGACACCGAATACGGAGGTCCAAATTCTGGTCCATCTTTATCCGTTACTGATAGCAGCAGAGGAGCTGGATCCTTGTTGCACACCTGAGAAAACACAAAGTCACAGTGAATCTTTCCTTTATGCTGATATGCTGTATCACATGACTGCACTCGTGGGGCTTTGGTTCCACTTTTTAATCGATCCAATCCTGAAGCAATACATTTTACAAACACACCCATCCTGCACCACTATTAGACAATTTTAACACAAAATAAGTCTTGAGCTATTGGAAATAAGACACACCGTGATTTCATGCTCTTCAATTACAGGAGCATTGTCATTGATATCTTCCAGCTGAATGATCAGAGTACCAGTTCCTGTAGCTGGGACTACATCTGGTCACAGAACAAACACACCAGGAGAACAAAATATTTTTAAATAAAATCTATATTATTGCTTCTGATTCTTACAACTAACATTTGGCTATTAAATACAAACAATTGAAGGCACAGCAGTTAAGGGCTACAATGTCATTATTTAAAAGGATCCAAGGGACATCAGTTTGTACTGGAATTTTATTTAAAGAGGAGAAAAAACTTCAGGGAAATAACACTCTTTCATATCACTATTATTTGGCTACTAGCAACTTCTACTGCAGCTTTAACACTGATTTCAGATGTGATATCCAATTTAAGCTTGAACCTCTGGTTTTTACATGCACATTATTTTAATACTTTAAATATCAAAATAGCATAATCAACAGAAAGTCTGGAATTTTGATAATTTCTCACCAAAACCATTTTGATGTCTTTATTATAATAGCAAATTAGAACATAATACCGCAGATGTGTTAAAGCATATTTCTTTCAATTCATTTCAAAATAAAATGAGTACAGTCTCCTGAAATCTGTTTGAGGCACCATTTTTTTCCTTTTTTCCAGTCTCTTTTTGTGAGAACTGAAAGAAGTCACCCATCATGCTCAATTTACCCTGAAACTGGTTGTATTACTACTTCACATGCTGATTATTTAGTAGCCTCAGTTTTCTTTTAAACTCAATGTCAAGTATGAATTCACAGATTTCAGTGGAGATGTAATTTTAGATTCACTTTTCTCAAGACAAAACATATTTCTTGAAACAAAAAGTATTTCTGAAACGCACTGCTGTTTCTTTCCAGTCATCCTCGTTGTTCAATATTTGGAAAATCATACTATAAAACGGGATTTGCTGGACAAGAACAGTTTTCAGATTCTGAGACAGCAAATGAAAATTGCAAAACTCTTGTTGACCAGTGTAATTATTCATTCACTTGTAATTTAATAAAATCATATTAATGGTCATTGTTTTTGGTAGTCATATGATGATAATAGTTTGCAGCAGTCTTAACTCCCACCTACCATCATCATATGCGCCGATGGTTGCGATGTATCTGTTGACAGCCTCTCTGTCCATGAGTCTCCTCACTTTAATAAGGCCTGTGTCCTTGTCTACATTCAGCCAGCCTGCAGGGTCATTAATCATTTTGTACCTGTACAAGACAGTCACAAAACGCTTTCCATAGTGAGATACTGAGAGAGGTTTTGAAACTTGTTCTCTGGTGAGCCTGGTAAAGGAGAGATGTGTTGGAGCCCAAGATGCCAAATTGGGTCTACGGTTCTGTGTGGACTACTGCAAGGTAAATGAGGTGTCACATTTTGATGCTTATCTTATTCGCTGGATTGGGGAGCTTGTTAGGATATGCTCGTTTTTTGCTGCATTGAATTAAACTAAGGGCTACTGGAAGATTCCCTTGTCTGCTGAACCTAAGGGAAAAAATGCCTTCCCCACAAAGGCCTTCTCCAGATGCAGCTTTCTGCACCATCTTTTCAACATCCTTATGTGAGAGTGATAATTTCGGATTGTCATTTGTGCTTAGAAATATATATTCATTTATACTTAAACACATATAATCATTTAGTGTTACAGAAATATATTCTTTCTATGTTATTAAAGTTTATCATCCTTAGTTAGGTATGCTAAATCTCTAGGTGCAAGAGTGCACACAGAGATTGCAGGACATTCACTCCTTATGGTTGTTCTGGCAAATCTTATACACATCTTAAGGTCATGGGAAGTTCTACCTTGTTCTGTGATATATGTATAGGATAACACAGGCTCTGTATCTGTTCAAGTATAAGTGTTTGCTGTTTAGAGTAAATGCTGGATTCCCAGGAGGCCCCTGGCCCAGCTAGGGAGTTGTCCAGAGCGTCATAGGTTAACCCACACACTCACCCACATAC
The DNA here is from genome assembly GCA_015108515.1 of Hemichromis elongatus. Classification (NCBI taxonomy): domain Eukaryota; kingdom Metazoa; phylum Chordata; class Actinopteri; order Cichliformes; family Cichlidae; genus Hemichromis; species Hemichromis elongatus. The sequence continues at coordinate 8,329 of VUQR01031076.1, forward strand.
ACATACACACACACCTGCACCCACACACACATATGTCTGTTGGAAACTGTCATATGTTAATGAAACTATGCATATTCATGTAACCACATTAAAGGAGTGCTAGGGGAAAGCCGGCCGAGAGTCTGACGTGGTTTAGCGGAGGAACAGCGCTTGACCTCGGTCGGCCTCCCTCGTGCACGAGCTTACAGAAAGAGCTCTGACTTGTGTCTTGCTTTTGCAGTGGCAGTTGGTTGTCATGTGTTACAGCGGGGTTTGTGCTTAGACACACCCGACACCTTATATTTACCACCACACTGTGTTTATGTGCTAAAAGAGAAATCATTTCCTTCCTTGTTCCTAAAACCGGTTCTGAAATATGGTTTCACTCAGAGGGTATGGCAACTGTGGCTATGTCTTGAAAAAAATGTAATCTCCAAAATGTTTTACTTTTTTTCTTGAAATACAATTTTGACTTTTATCTCAAAATAGATTTTTGATTTTAATCTCAAAATGATACTTCTTTTTTAATGTGGCCCTAATACTTCAAAATAATTTGAATTTCAAAATAAGGCATTATAACCATCCATACATCCATACATTCGCTTCCACTTATCCTTTTCAGGGTCGCAGCGGGTGCTCGAGCCTATCCCAGCTGTCTTAGGGCGAGAGGCAGGGTCCACCCTGGACAGGTCGCCAGTCTGTGGCAGGGCTAATAAAGACAGACAACCATTCGCACTCTCATTCACTCACAGATTCACACCTATGGGCAATTTAGATTTTTCAATATAATATAATATTTCAATATAATCTTATTTATATAAGTGATGTATTTATTTTATAAACAAGCCAAATGTATTATGAGGATATACAACTATTCAGTGCTTTGGTCACCACAACAGAAAGCATTCTGTGGTTGTATTTGCCACACATGAGGGCAATTAATCTGATTTTTTGGACTGTTGGTTAAACAGAACAAGGAATCTGCAGACTTCAATTTGAGCTGTAAGCAGTTTGTGGGAGGTGGTAGGATGGTTAGCACTACTGCCTCGCAGGAAGAATTCCCAAGTCCCGGGTCTGTGTGGACATTGCGTTGTGCTCGAATATTCCTCAAAGATGGTCTACGTCAGGGCCGGTTCCAGAAAGGCATATATGAGGGGCAGACAGAAATGTAAAGAGTGCACACGGTGGCAATCGAGGCGGGGAATGGGTTGGGTGGGGTCCACTGGACACCTGTTGTTGTCATTTAATTGGATTGCACTTTGTCAGGCCTCTACTCTAAGACCTGGCTAACTTGGATGCCCAACCTGAAGGCTATGCTTCTGCTGATCTAGCTTTTAGGGTCCTTGAGGCACACAAACCCCCCAACCACGTTAAAGAAAAAAGAAAAAAATCAGATAAATCTGATATTGATCATGAGATTCTAACAGCAAAAAAACATGAATTTTATGTTAATTAGATGATAGTACTTACAACACATTTTGTCTTGTTTTAAGCTTATTTGTTTTGCAAGAAACTGAACTCTCTGTTTGCAACTGAACAGCTCCACTCTCTCCTCAATCCAGATTCATCCACATCTAAGTTATTTGTTATGCACTTCTCGTGGGCCAAGACCACCAAATTGCTCTTTCTTTGATGTAACATAAGTAAATAATCTTTACCAAAATCGCTGTAATTACATGAGTATATAAAAAGAAGAAACTGTTGAGCGCAGAGCAAATAAAACTGTAGAAACATAAATACCTGTTTAACTGTTTTCATGGAAACTCAAATTAACAGAGGCACATTAAACGCACCTTGTTGCCTGCCGTAGCCAAACGGGAGAAAGTACGTTCTTCACAGCTGCACTTCATCTTAAAGGGAGGTTAATAAATTGGATTTAACTTAACCACAATACTCTGACATGGGTTCTTTATAGACTTGAATCCAGCTTGAAGGCGGTGGCAAGATGCAGTAAATCCAACGCTGCACCCGTGCTTTACTTCCGCTCCAGCAAGTTTCAAAACAAAGTCCCGCAATTAAAGGAAAATTACAAAACTGTTCCTAACAAATATAATGAACAACATTAAAATAATTCACTGCCAGTTACAGTCGCTATGATTTTTAAATTAGCTGCTTAATTTTGTTCCACCCTGCCTACTGAGAAACCTGACACCGGGTCATTTGCTACTAACTGATTGGATGTTTACCTGGGGGGAGAGTGGATACGCATAAACAGAGCACGGAAGAAAAGAGAAAACAAGACTTGAAACCTGTCCTCTCATTTGTGCCTTTTCCAGCTGATATTTCAGATACTTTAGTAAATCTTATCCATATTCAGTTTGTGGGTAATCTATTATTTTCTTTAACAACTTCAAAAAGTTTGACTTAAGGGGGGAGTACGATTGTTTAAGGGGGCAACGCCCCCTCTTGCCCCAGCATAGAGCCAGCCTCGGTCTACGTTGACATGACATCGTCATCCAGTTCCTTCAGATTTGTCCGAAACTCCGGAACATGCAAAGCCATAATGCAAATATCCCATTCCATTACATCCCAATGTTGCACCAGATCTGTGGAAGATCTGTTGCTTTCACAGATCTGGTGACTGTGGAAACAACTTGAGTACAGTGAACTCCTTGTCATGTTCAAGAAACCAATTTGAGATGATTGGAGCTTTGTGACATGGTGTGTGATCCTGCTGGGAGCAGCAAAAAAAAAAAACATTGGAGGGACACGAAGCAGGCTGTGGAATTCTAGCACACTTGGTATTAAGAGGCTCAAAGCACCAAGAATATGTCTTCCACACAATCACTGACATTCTGAACTGTTCACAAAAGGCAGGATGGAGCCATGCTTTCATGTTTATGCCAAATTCTAATCCTACAATCCAACAGAAATCAAAACTCTTAAGACCAAACAATATTTGTCCAATCTTTGTTTGTCCAGTTTACTATTTTTAGATAACAATTGTGTCACCCAGTGTGATCTTTTACAGCTGTAACCCATCTGCTTGAAGGTTATTTAGAGATGCTGCTCTGCATATGATGGTTGTGCTTATCTACATATGAATATTTGAGTTGGTGTTTTGAGTCAAGGCTGGCTTCCTATGAGCTCAAAGTAGTCTGGCCATTTTTCTGTGATATCAAGAAAACATTAAGAAAACACAATTAAAAATCTAAATCCCCTCTGTCTGCTTGTCGGGTGCTGAAAAACAAAGTCTGACTAATACTGAAGTGTAGAGAGTTTTTTTTTTTTTTCAATATTTAGAGAGTAATGCAAGGTTTTTACTTCAAATGTTTTTCGAAGTAAAAAGGTGTTTGAGGGTTTTTTGTCCAGTTTGACTTACGCGACTTTCTGCTTGCGTGCAGTGTCTGGGTCTGAAGCGGTATACTGCACCACGACTTCATCCACAGCAAGGTCCTCTGGTGTAACCACAAGCTTCTCCTTTGGATCAAAGACTGGAGCTTCATTCACATCCTTTACATTCACCACCACTGTGGCCGTAGAAGTGACCACAGAAACACCAGGAGCAAAAGGAATCTCATTCTCCACTGAAACCAACAGAGTGTGCTTGCTGGTCGTCTCAAAGTCAAGCTCCTGGTTGGAGGGAAGAGAAAAAAACACATCATATGGGTGTTGGCAGAGATTTTTATTAGGTTACAACAAATCACAGAAAATGCATGGATCCACCAAAGGAAATATTCATAAATGATAAAAATCTCCCAATATTATGAATGAATTCCTGATTTTCTTCCTACCTTTGCAGTAGAAAGGATTCCTTCTTGTTTGTTAGTTCCTGTTTTTACTGTGAAAAGTACATCAGGATCACCACTGACGATCTTGAACTTGGCGTTCCAGGCTGGAGTTTGTGGTTCATCCTCATCTGTTACTATCATCTTAACCACCACAACATCCTTTTTGCTTTCATCAACTGTTGCACTATACTGTGAGAAAATAAAGGATGGGTCAGAAATCATGGCAGTGAAAACAGATCTCAAGCCTCTGTACTAAGAACTTGGTTTTCTGTTGTGTTCTGTTTTTGCTGTGACAGCCAAATACCTTAAATTGTATATTAATAATTAATTTTCAATTCCTTCTAATGATGTCCCCTTATTGCAGACAGATGCTTCTAGCAAGAACCTGACTTACACACTCAGAAATCGAAAATCTTAAAGTACAAAGTTTAACAAGATGTAATCACAAATTTATAATAGCAAACGGCATGGAGGTGAAAAAACATTTTTGTGATACATCTCTTATTGATCCAGATGGAAGCTATATTATTATCAATTTATCTCTAAATAATAAAATATTTAGGCCCAGGCAATGATAAGCCGTCTTTCTTCTGCAACCTCTTTTCATTATTATCTAAATTAACAAACATAATTATCAGCTAAAACTTCAGCACAGTCATCAAACCCACTCACCTGGCACAAAAATGTGAATTTTTAATATTTAAACATTGACTTAATTAAATTATACAAAACTAGGCTCCAACAACTTAAATATTGACCCTTCAAGAACAAAAATAAAACAGATGAATATCTAGCAAATCGAATGCAATGCAAAAAGGAAAATAGCCAGCAATAGTCTTCTGACCAAAACCCAACAAATCAAATAAAAATCACAATCTAAAGACCAAGCAAACATGTTAGATGAACCCATTACTGCTGATGAACTTCATAAAACACTCAGTAAAACTCCAAAAAACAAATTACCTGACAATGATGACAAATTATCTATTTGTTAACAAGATTGCTGTGTTTACTTTAAAAGTAATACAAGTTTTCAGCTACTCCTGGTTCAGTCTGCTTTGTCTTCTGTCAGCCTTAATCACAGCTCTGAAATTTAGTATGTGTTTGGTTGACTTTTAGACTTTCTAGAATGTCAAGTCATTCTAAACATTGTCAAGCAATGCTAGAAGCTTGCATAGTTCCAGATGCAGCATTTAATTAATTTAAAATAAAATAAAAAATTTCTATTGAAATTATGAAATAAAGAGAGAATAATTTAGAGCTGAAAAATCTTGCTTCTTTTATGTTTCTCGTTGAAAGCAGTGGCTGTTTTTTGATGTATTTTAATGAATTCACAGTACAGTAAATTCCTCTTTCTCTCTCATCTGATATGAATGAATGGAGCTCAATCATCAGTCTCTGGCTTTCTCTTTTTGTATTATAGTCATTCTAATACGACAATATTTATGATTTACATTTTAGATTCCACTGTTTAAGTGAATTGATAGTCTGGCTTTCATGATCCTCGATGGGGTATTGTTTTCTTTTTCACAAGTTTGGCACCCTGAGTATTGTGAGTATTGTTTTTGACCCTAAGTGCCAAAAATAAGTCTCAGAATTCTTGTTGAAGATCTTTTAATTTTTAATTTAATTTAATTTTAATTTTAATTTTTTAATCTTTGGAACCAGACAAGGCTGCCCACTTCCACCATCCTTATACCCCAATTTCATTAAACACTTGCTGTTGTTCCTGGGATGTGCTGGAGCTACTTGCCCAGTTTGGGTGTCACTGCCCTGAATAATAATCCATTTAATGCTGGGCAGACACTGTGCGATTTTTTCAGTCGCGCGATTCAGCTCCTGCTCAAACTGTACGATTGACTTGCAGGGGTTAGAAGTTCGTAGGTCACGATGCAGGGTCTCACACTATACGGCCCGATGCTCTGATGCTACTCCGTCTTTTTTGCCGACGTTTATGTGTGTGCGCGTGCGCAGTGTGTGAAGCTACAATGACACCCTCACAACGGTCGTGAGGATTTCAAACAGGTTTGAAATCCTCACGACCAAGCGATTGATGATCGGGAGCTGGTCGTGAGGTGTCAATCGCTTCTTGTTACCCCACGTATACTACACAATGCATGACGGACGATGAAGGCAAAAATCGGGCCGATCACCAAAACGGTCGCACGACTCAAAAATCGGCTCAAAATGGGCCAAAAATCACACAGTGTATGCCCAGCATAATAACTGGACGTTTTAGCTGGACTTTGAGATGACCAGCAAGCACACTCTGTTAATAATCCATTCAAAAATACTTTTGAATGGATTATTAAATAAATATCAGTACTTTTTCCCTGCATAATTTCTTATTGCACATGTGTCACTGCACATGCTGGACTTGTTTTGTTCCATTGTGGGTTTTTACTGTGTCAGTATGTGTAAGTGCAACATTAGTAAGGCAGTTTGATACAGACTGAATGTGTTCTGCTTTAGCAAAGTAAGTAAAAAAGCAGCAGTTAAACAGGAAGTTTGCAGTTATGAGTACTTTATACTTACAGATTTCTCAGTGAAGACTGGAGCGTTGTCATTGCTGTCTGTCACCGTGAGGATGACCTTTGTTTCTCCAGATAACCCTTCTCCCTCCATATCTGCTGCTTGTACTGTCAAAGTGTACTGTGGATATTTCTGTTAAGATACAGGGACTGTTAAGGTAGACATCTGTTTACAGACCTCTGTAACACACAGCCCTTCATCTATGAAGGCCTGGCTTCCTGCTGAAAAGCTGAAGCTAAACTCATTTAATATTTTGGTTATGACAAACACCTGCAAACCTGATGCCAATAACTGATATTAACCTTGGCCAAACTTTTTAAATAGTTTATTATTCGCCAAGTAGTAGTGAAACTGTGACAAGCATGACATAAACTAGAAATGGAGACCATTCGAGTAAAAGTTGGGCTTCATGAACAGTGTTTGTTTCAGCAGTAAATTAAAGTTTTACTTCAAATGCAATTGTTATCATTATCCAAGAAATTACCCACAGATTTTTGGTGCAGCACCCTCTTTGTGACTGATTTCTAGCAGTGACAGACAGACTACTGATCCTGATTCATTATAAAATGCTTTTTTGAGCACTTAGGTGTAAAAGGACACTTGCGTGTTAAATATGTTTAACAAGTCTTACCTCTCTGTCTAGTCCTTTATCATTGACTCTGATGCTTCCAGTAATTACATTGATTTCAAACATGTGTTCAGTGGGCAGCGGTGGGTCCTGGTTTGTAATACGATAGCGAATGTCTGAGTTGGCATTATTTGGCTCATCGTCATCTTTGGCTTCAACCTTGACTACCTCAGTCCCTGGAGTGGAGGAATTCAGGAAAAGGAAATCAAGAGCAGATGTTTCTGAAGGTCTTCAAACTGCTTCATTTAGGACATTTATTAAATCATAATAGACTCAGCATAAAAAGTGTAATTTCCTTCTGACCCACATTTTGTTTTAATGTAATTTTCTGAATATCTTGAGACTCATTACATACATTACATTACACAGTGGACTACAAAAATTTTAACTGATGAGAACCGTAGACAGTAACAAAAATAAAGAAACCTAACCCCTAAACCATCATGGATAACAATTTATGAACAGGAACAAAATCAAAGAAAACGACCAAAGAAGTCCAGCAGTAAGGTTGTTATACATACCAATTGCCGTGGCCTCAGCAACATTTGCTTTGTACTCCATCATAAAATAAGGTTTGTTGTCGTTCTGGTCGATCACATTGACTATAATCTTCATAGGATCCTCAGCTTGTCCTGCTCCATCTACCACAGCATTTACTAGAAACTACACAACCAGAAGATTTTAACATGTTTCATTCAGAAAGTTTCAGATTCACCTTTAAATTGATTCAATTACCTTTGCACCTTTAATTTCCACACAATACAAACAAGTCAAAGATTTCAGTGTCTTAAGGTGCCTATTGTTGTGATTTGATGCTATATTTAAAAAACTAAACAAAAAAATTAATTTGAATGAATTAATTTTTCTTGTAAACAAAAGCAAAAAAAACAACAAAACAACTGTGAAAAGACTTATTGGCTGGACATTTGATCATCGAGGCCTCACTTGTTTACATATGACTGCTTTGGGTGTTGTGTGTTTCTTTCTGAATAAATAAAATGATCTGCAAAGGTAAACAAACCGTACTAGGTTTGTTTCTTAATACTTGTGTAAACTAAATATTTCACATTAAAACCTGTTGTTGCTTAACTCTGCAGTGTGTGCTGTGTGCTTAACATGACACTGAGACAAAGAATGATGTTTAATAAAAAAAATAAAATAAACAAAGATGATTACCGTGTACTTGTCTGTTTCCTCTCTGTCGAGCGGTTGTTTTACATACAGAATGCCAGTCTCTCTGTCCATTTTGAAACGACCAACAGGAGGCAGATCCGCTCCTGGACCAGTGATGCTGTAAAAGAGCTTCTTGTTTTTATCTTCTTTGGAGCGGACCTGGAAAAAAAATGTTAAAAAAAATTAACACAGGACTCATATAGAAAGTGTTAAACAGTAAAGAGGCTGTGCACTGTAGTCTCAGAAACTCAAGACATTCCTGATTATTTTGAAATACAGTTTAGAAGGACTCTGTTATCTTGTGATCTCATATCAACATGATTGCTAGATTCTCTAAGCATTTGGGGTATTTTTCTTTATAATAACACACAATAATAACTTATTTTAACTAATGTGACTTATTAGCTTATTCTTATTGTTAATTATTTCACTTTAGTTTATTGAGAATTTGAGTTTCAATTTACAACAGTTGCCTTAAGACACTTCATGCTGCAGGATTAAGACCCTACAATATTAGAAAGACATGCCAACAATCAGCCAATCCCTATGAGAAGGCACTTGGTCACATTGGGTAGGAAAAAAACAAAACTAAAAACTTTCCCTTTTAACTGGAAAAACATCCAACAGAACCAAGCTCGAGAGGAATGTGGAGCTTAGGGTAAAGTAAGAGCAGAGAGAGATGGGATAAATTCTAGCATTTATAACCTGAAATTAAAAGAGCAAAATTACTAATTAAATGTAAGAGACAAATAAACTTTAAATTTGTCCCTTACCTTTTCTTTTGGCCTTTTTTGCGTTTATTGATGGACACAGTAAGATTGACAGGAAAGAGGAACTCGAACCCATCTCGGTCGCTGTCAGCCATACGGCACGAGCTAAACCGGCACCCTTAAGTATTAACTTTTCTTTCTGCCAGCAATGTACAGATTTTTACTTGTGACATTATATGTTTCTTACATAAGTCTAAATAAAGTAAAAGTGTCTTAATTGTGACTCAAGGCATTCAAGAAAACAAAACTTTGGCGATTCAATAGTAACAATTAAGTGGGGAAAAAAACATGTGGACTGCAGAAGGAACTGCAGTGACATGCTCCACAGAAACAAACATTCAGAAAAAAAATGGACATTTTATAAAATGCAGGCTATTGTCTAATTAACCATAAGGTCATTCAGTTCCCCTTACCTGAGATACTTTTAGAGGAAAGGGTCCTCTCAGATTCTCAGAAACACTGAGTGGAGGAACAACCCAGTCTCTCTTCTTCCTCCCCAGCCCTCCACCAGACTTGGGAAATTGCAGGACAGGCACTTGTGGATCAGCACCATTCTAGCAAAGCATGCAGACATATTTTTAGCAAAAGCTTCGATAGAAGAACACTCGATAAATCGATAACCTGCAAGGACGTGTTTTGAATTATTCTCAGACTATGATGGCTCTGTGACTGTCCACAGTTTATATCAGTTTTAACATCTCAGCCATGAACGGCCAATGAGGCATTATCGTCACCCTGCCAGGCCAGCAAGCAGGTCATGTTGATACACAAGTCAGAGAAGACCAAATGTCAAAAACAGGCATTTTGCATGAATCGGTTCTTCCCATAAGTTCCATCCAAATTTACTTTTCCTTCATGCCCCTTTAAACAATGTCTATAAACATACCTCTGTGTGGTTAGCAGACTTCACATCAGTACTGTGATGCTGATGATTGTAGTTTATGTGGTTTCCATGGTGGTGCTTTCCACACTGATGACCATGATGATGTCCATGGTGATGCTCAGGGTGAACTATACTGACTGGAACTGTTGTTTTGTGACCTTGTGAGTCCCAGCAGTGGATGAAGAAGTTCTGGTGTCCTTTATGAAGAACAACCTCTCTGTTTACCTGGAAGATTTAAAGCTTGCATTCAATACATTTTTAAAGAGAACAATTGCTTGCAGACTTTGCTCTGCTTTTTTTAAACTAAACCCAAACTAACCCCCACTTTTGCTGTCAAGTCAGTTTATTCTACTCACCGTTAATACACCATCTGCCTTTACATCAAAGCGACTGTCGTCAGTGCTGAAAAGAAATATTTGGCGGTCTGTGCAGTCAGTGAAGCCCACTGAGAAAGGGTTAGGGTTGAAAAAAAAAGTTAGATATGACAATTGTGGTACATGCAGTGAAGTAACTGGTATGTCGTAGTTTCTTTGCTGTATGTACTAAACAGCAAGGATCCTCTTCTGGGTAAATAAGGAAACTTATTAAACTGCAGCTCCTTCGTGAAAGCATGTCAGTGATTGCTGGATAACATTACTGTTCCTAGTTCTGGATAGTTGCGACACTCAAAACCAGGTTAACATTATTTGAGGCAAAAAACAAAACAAAACAAAAAACACTTTTAGGTATAGCTAAAATACCAAAAAATTACTTATTGCTTTACTGGATGCACACAGAAGCTGTCCTACAGCTGCTCAAGTACATTCTACATTCGACACTCTGCACAGATTACTGTTTGCACTCTCTTGGCACTCTCTCGATGAGCTTCACGAACTACCTCGTGACCAGAAATGGTTTTCTAACAGTCTTGTTTTCCCAGAGGTGCTGAGCACTTGTTGGCCCTTTTGTCTTTACTCTGTGGTCCTTCTCACCCCAAACAATCTTGATTGGGTTTAGGTTAGGTGACTGTGGAGGCCAGGCCCTCTGGCACAGCACTCTACACCCACTTTAAAACACCACAACAGCAGCCATCATCTGCTCCAGCCCTGCTCACTGATTTAGCCCCTCTATACATCAACAGGGAGTGTGTTGAGAGGGTCCACACCTTCTGGTTCTTTGGTGTCCTCATCTCCACTGACATCTCCTGGACAGACAACATCACAGCGGTCATCAAAAAGGGACAACAGTGGCTGCACTTCCTGAGGGTAGTACAAACTTAACTCCAATCTGCCGCTGACCCTCTACCACTGGTCGATTGAGAGTCTGCTGACATACTGCATCACAGTATGGTACAGCAGCTGCACTAAGGCGGACAGAGCAAGACTTTAGAGAGGAGTAAAGGCAGCACAGACAATGATCAGCTGCCCTCTTCCCTCTCTGATTGACATTTATTTTAGCAAACCTCATCAAGGACAGCTCCCGCCCTGATTTTAAGTTGTTTAACCTGCTTCCCACAGGGAACTGCTCTATGTGTTTGGGGTCATTGTCCTGTAAATGATGGTCTAACTAAATGCAAACCAGATGGGATGGTACATTGCTGCAGGATGCTTAGGTATTCACACTCGTTGAGTGTGCCTTCAATTTTGAACAATTACCTAACTGTGTGTAACACAGTAAGGGGAATTGTTAAAAAGAATATATCGATGGGCCAATAGGTTTTACTATAGGAGCACAGATGTGTGTTTAAATGATACACAAAGACAGGAATGTAGCTCAAAGAACCAGCTGGTTTTAGTGAAACTTTTGGTTTTCAATGTTGGGTTTCAAGCTTGGGTGCACCCTAGTAAACTGAGTCTTTAACGTTTATAGAAAAGAGATCACACAATTCAATGTCCATTCAAATAAGAATCTCACACCTTTCACATGTGGAGAGTGTTCTACACAACAGCTTATTATTCAAAGTCCCCAATAAAACAAATGTCCAAGTCTATTTTTTTTTACTTGGACATTTGGAAAAAAATATCCTAAAATAGTCTAAAAAAATTTAGAGTGTAAAAGAGCATAGGGATGAGAAAATGTCAGTCAGTGGTGATCTTATGTATAACCAGCTGCGTGTGAAAGTGTGAGTGATACAGTCCTACCACACCGCAAAGTGCAACAGATCATCAAGTGGAAAAGAAACAAATCTCAGTCTCTCTAAGTCCAGGTGGGAAGGCTCACCATCTAATTCACTGGAGGAATCCACTCCAGGAACAATCCAGCATACAAAAACAAACCTGACCGATCTCAGTGCATTACGGCCGAAGACAATGGTATGGTGTCTCTCGGTCAGAACATGCAGGGCTCTTAACAAAGTGACAGGGCATGCTTTTTCTTTAACACTTTAATAACCGTAATATGACATCTCAACGTGAATAAAAATAACGAATTTGTTCTTCAGGCGTTACCTTATTTCTGGAAGCAGATTGAGATGAACTTTCAGCTAGAGGTAACGAAGGCTAAACGGTACTGTCATGGTCCTGGGTCAGTGACCCAGTTTTTTGAGTTTCATTTTCCAACCATCTTGTGTTAATTTTTATTTTGTATCAGTTCTTAGGGTTGGATCTTGTGTTTAGTATCCTCCCTTCTGTACCCTGTTCATGTCCTTGTGTCTATGTGTGTAAAACAGTTCGTGACTTGTTTGCTGAAGACAGGATAGACTGAAAAATGTCTAGTGTTCTTGATATCTTAATGATACAGTGTGCTTACACAGAGGTGTTGTGGCTTCAGGAGCCTGGCTGGTCATAAATCACCTAAATAAGAATAATAAATATTGTGGAGGCTGTGGGTGTCTGTGCCACCATAAAATAATCTCTTGCCACCCTAGATTTTCATATGACAGTGTTGTTTCCTGCCATTAGAAAATGGTTCAACCTATAGCGATGGCTTCATTTCTTGTTGTCAGTAGCAACCGACAACCTATGACTGCACCAGAGCAAATTTTGAGTCAACACCATGGGCACTTCAGATTTCAACACAGGTGGCTAAGTGTAATTAAGCCAATAAATTAGGAAAAATTAGAATGAAATTTTGGGGTGAAAAATGTGTTCATTACAGTGCAGATTTTTTGACTTTTTGTGTAAATTTAAGCATGTAACAATTTGATTTTTTCTAATAATAATAATAACAACAATTTTCTGTATTTCATACTTATTGGGCTACATCCTTATTTATTATATAGGATATACAGTACTTATTGGCTAAAGCCACAAAGGAAATTACAGATGATGATTATATGAATGTAACTGAACTTAAACATGTGTGTTTACAGGAGTTTAAGTATTAAAACAACGTGTGTTAATGGGTCAAGCACTTACTTTATTGTGAAAGGTTGTAGGAAAGATACAGAATATACACATGTGTAGAAACTGAAAAGATAATAAATGGCATTTTATATTATGTTGGGTAATGTGCAACAGTATCAAGTAATGGTTTATAATTCATATGATGTAAAGTGCTGGTAGGTTCCTTTTTCTTAAAGAGGTGAAAAATAATATAAGGAATTTTCCATGTTGTGCCTGTCAGTAAATGCAACGTGAGGTAAGTGCCATGACACCGGGCCAAAAGAAGTTGTTGTTCAACTTGTTCTAAAGAAGTGTTCTGCAATTACTCCAGGTCAGTCCTGGTTTTGTTAGATGTCAGTTTATACACCACGAAGCGCAAAGATGTGGAGCCGTTACTGAGATGGTGACCTCAGATTAAGTGATAGAAAACAGCAGGACTGTTCCTGTGATCACCATTAAAAATGTAACTGGGAAAAAGTAAGCAGGAGTCCTTCAGCAAAGCACCTGATCAACAAACTCTGACGTGAAGAAAAGGAAAGTGGGTTGTTCTTACCTCTACCCAGCCTCATGCCCGGCCTCAGGTCCTGCCTGGACACTCTGAAAATCACCAGCTTTGACTCAAATCCAGGCACACATGTTGTCCTGTTAGCTCTCTCTAGTGCTGAGACCTAGGAGAGGATACATAGCCTTTCGGTTAGACCTAATAAATTGACTAAAAAGAGAACCCTCACTCATGCGAATTGAATTGAATTTATTCATCACATACAAAGTGATACAAAGTACAACATGCGACTAGGACTGCACCATTCCGGACAGAGATCTATGATGTTGTTCCTGGGACCTGCTGGAGCCACTCGCCTAGCTTGGGAGTCACTGCACCTAGTGCTGCGATTACCTCTGGCACCACTGTTACATTCACCCTCCACATCTTCTCGAGCTTTTCTTTGAGCCCTTGGTATTTCTCGAGCTTCTCGTGTTCCTTCTTCCTGATGTTGCTGTCATTTGGAACCTCTACATCTATTACTATGGTCGTCTTCTTCTGTTTGTCTACCACCACAATGTCTGGTTGGTTAGCCATTACCATTTTGTCCGTCTGGATCTGGAAGTCCCGCCAGATCTTAGCCCGGTTCTCCACTACCCTTGGGGTATCTCCCATTTTGACCTCGGGACCTCCAGGCCAGATGTTTCTGTAAACTATGCCGGCCACTTGGTTATGGCGTTCTATGTATATCTGCCAGCTAGCATCTTGCACCCTGCTGTTGTGTGCTGGATTATCTCAGGGGCATCTTTACACAGCCTGTACCTGGGGTCTTGCCCGGTGTGGTAGACCCCAGCCTCTATGGATTTTGTACTTAGAGCTTGTTCCTGTGCTGCCATGCCATGATTAGTGCCTCTGTGCTGTCTTTCAGTCCAGCTTTCTTTCTAGATATCAGCCACTTCCTCTATCTGCTGGTGATACACACCGTACAGGGGCCTGTCCTTCCATGGTTGTTCTGCTGCCTGAGGTATTTGGTCAGTGTAGGCCATCTTCCTGATGTCTTGGTTGTCTTTGCCTCCTTCCTTCCACTAAGCATAAAGCCTCAGGGTGCTGTAGGGTGAAACCCTACATGCATGGTCAGGAGCTTCCCTGTCTTGATGTAAGTGGATTCTATCTCCTCCTTTGTTCAGCTTATTATCACAGCTTATTATCACGGGCAGGGCATAGGTGCTGTTAGGCAAAATCTTGTTCTTACCATACAGCTGACTCCTCAGGACTTGCCTGACCCTCTGCAGGTACTTGTTGGTTGCAGCTTCCCTAGCAGCCTCTTCATTGTTCCCATTTGCCTGTGTGATCCCCAGGTTGTTGTAGCTGTCCTCTATCTCTGCAATGTTGCCTTCTGGTAGTTCGATCCCCACAGTTCTGACTACCTTGTCTCTCTTTGTTATCATCTGACTACATTTCTCCAGTCTGAGTCATAGGCCTTCTTGTGATCAATCCAGCCAGTGCATGGGTTGGTCAGCCTAGTCTTGCAATCTCGTCTGAATTCTCAGTCTACCAGTAGCTGGTTTTTAGCATCTTTGGTATTCTTGTCAATCTCTTTGCTGTGTCCCGTTCATGTATTGGTCGGTAGTTGGATAGGACCTGTCCCTACCCCTCCCATCAACTGCCTGTACTGCCAGACGCTCGTAGCGTGCAGTCAGCTTCTTCAGCCACACTGCAAAAACTCAAAATCTTACCAATTATATTTGTCTTACTTCTAGTCAAAATTATGTCATTACACAGCTACAGAGCAACATTTCAGTAGGATATAGGAATTTATTTCAAGACAGTGAATCTCGAAACTACAGAGAAAATAGAGAATTTTTACTTGTTTCAGTGGCAGATTTTTTTCACTTATTTCAAGCTAAAATATCTTGTATTAAGTGAAAAAAATCTGCCAATAAAATGTATGTGAAAATTATGGAAATTTGAAAGAGTACAAGTATGTGCCTAAAGGCCCACTCTACCAACATTTTGAGACTTACTACCCAAGAAGAGCCTGATAACTGAGGTCAAGTTTAAAATCTCAAAGAGGGATTAAAAACTTTATGTAAATTTTTTCATCCATTACAATAAATAAAGCTAAACAGCTAAGGGTAATGAAAATGGGATTAGTAACTCATTTCATGTAAATAGTCTTGCAAAACCAAGTGACCTCGTGTCCATATGGCACAGTTGATAGTCTGATATAAAAAGCTGCGCTATGCATAGATGATTATATTTAAGCTGGCAGCAGATAGACAGGCAAAAGAAGAAATTCAAAACTGGACTACTATCTGTCTGTGAATCTCACGTCTCTATAAAATTTAATGGCTTGAAATGGAATGAAATGGATCCCAAAAATGAAAATGCACATTTTTAACAAAATGATTTTCTAATTTATAATTAGAGTAGTATCTAGAAACTTTAACTCTCACATGAAAATTGAAAAGTATTTCATGTCCTTTATTTTGCATTATTGTGAAATCCAACTATATTGAGAAACAGTTGCTAGTTTTCTTTTGCAATATGATTTTTTTTATTAGTGTATGCTCAACTACTGGTCTTTATAGAATTGCTAAAGTCGTTTTTTTTCCATAAATATTTTACATTTATTCAGGAATATTGCACATATATTCAAATTGGTATGTATTTAAATGGTTACACTACCACGTTTCAGTCAATGTACAAATATACTGTTTATAAGGTTGGGGAAACTTGCAGTCAGCTAAAACTGAAGAAGTCACTTGTTTCTCCCACTGAAAACGTTACGTCAAGATGAACAGAATCAAATTTTGGGGAGTCATGAAAATAAAGAAAAAACATTAAATGAGAAGTTGTGTCCAAACTTTTGACTGGTAGTGTGTTTATGTGTAGTGTATTAATTCAGAGGTCTGAAGTAACATGCTATTTTAGAATCCTCACATCATTACCTAAATCTCAATATATTTTCATTACAAAAAATGTCAGTAAAAAAAAGCTGTTAAAATAGCCCTATTCCATTATTATCACTTTGACATTCAGATTAATCTAATGACTTTAAAGGAGAGGTGATAAGTCAGACATGATATTTTAAATCTTCATACGGTACTTTCTTTATGTTAACAACAGAAACCACACTTGTAAGAATCCCAGTTTTTAAGTTATAAAGCTTTTTGTCAATTTTCAGTCAATAATTCATTAAGTTGACCTTGGTAGAGCCAAATTTTAACAGATTGTTAAAAGGGCCCCACCGCTTTTTAAAACAAATGGTGCGATCAAATTCAGTAGAACAAGTAACCAAATTTATTTATTTTACGTAAATTTAAACAGACAGTAAGAGAAATGAGTGAATATAGACTACCAAATTATGACCAAAGAAGGAAGTCTCACCTGAGAAGCGACAACTAAAGTGCCAAAAACTGCGAGCCAAGCGGTCTCCATCTGTGTAAATCCTGTTTTTTAATATTACCTTCACTTAGATCATTTCTAATAAATAATAATATGTCAATATAGGTCTATATTTTAAATTCTTCTAATTATTATTGGTTTCAATCATATGAGTGCAAGCTCAGGATCCACTTGTTTCCTCTTACTGATAATCTGTCTCTTACCATCGTATATTTCTCAACCACACACACACGCTGAAATTCAGACTTTAGCCACAGTTGTTTACCAAGAAGCGGAAACGTATGAAACTGTTATGAAACAACCTCAAAACTACCAGCAGCTAGGCAAAACTTTATCTCAGTGGTGAGCAGGCGACCACATGCCACATAGCATGTGTAGAGGATGGCATTTGAGTCTTAACTGTGATCCCTTGGTGTATCATCTCCCTCTCTTTCTAACCAACTTCCTGTCTGTCTTCACTGCTACACTATCCAATAAAGTTAAAACTATCAAACTGATCATCTTAAAAAAAGAGACCACATGATGCATGCTTATTTGGACTCTTTCTTAGTCAGATCTAGGTCTAGCAAGGTATGTCATTGCTGATCCAAGGCCATCAACCTGCTGAAAAAAGTGATGGTAAATTTGATTCTTTTTACTGAATCGAGTTTGAATGAGTCACTCACCAAAATGAATCGAGTTTTTTGATTCATTTGAGTCACTGAGTCAGTTGCCCAGAGAGTACAAAAAATTTACTTTTTTCACTCAAACATATTTTTTTTCTTTTTATGTAAATCATACTGCTAAGATGAGTGATTAAAAAAGAAAAACTATTTTATAGATCAAAAAAGAGCAAAAAATTTAAGATTTCTAAGGGAACACTCGTTTTATTTTATTAGTATTTTCCTCAAATGTGTCAAATATATATATTTTCATCTAAATAACTTAGTAAAATAGCAAATTTCTGATTAACTTTACTTACATTATTGCAGCAGCAGAATGCGAGTCAGATAGTGGTGGAACTTAGTTCACATATGTTTTTCCTTTACTCTGCTTATTATCTTTTCAAAACAAACAGTGATATACTGTCAGACTTAGGCTGTGGCGCCTAAAGTGTGCGCGTAACAGTGAATAAAGCGGGCAGCTGTCTGACCAATCAGAGAGCTCCTTACGTCCCACGGTGTGGCTAATTTGAATAGCAGCAGGATTTTTAAA